>REGM01000130.1:518246-651418 GCA_004194415.1 Aurelia aurita | reverse complement strand
TTGGGACATCTGTCAATAGATGCCTTACGTTCATACTGATTGTGTGTGCAATTGGGACATCTATAAATAGATGTTTTTTGGTCATACTGATTGTGTATGCAAATGGGACATCTATCAATAGATGTCCTTTTTATCATACTGATTGTGTTTGCAATTGGGACATCTATCATTAGATGCCTTACGTTCATACTGATTGTGTATACAATTGGGACATCTATCAATAGATGCGTTACGGTCATACTGATTGCTATTTCTTTACTCTTCCATTCACTTTGCGTTAATTTATTACTGGAGCCATGTATGAATGGGGTCTAATGGAGTCCTGTAGGACTGGAGCACTGGAGCGCAGCAATTTTGCCTCTTTGAGCCCGGAGCCCATCGAAGTATGGCCTGGTAACTAGGAACCCCAAACCCCTTAGCGGGGTCTTATTAAACAAGAAAACAAGGGACTTTTCAATAAAAGGCAGCGCAAGCTTCAAAAAGTAGCAAGAGATGTTGTCAGTCCCAAAGCTCTCTGCTGAAAACTTTGGCAAATGCATCTCTGATCTCTTGTACCTCAATTGTATTTAAGTAAAATTTGCTCTATTTTTGTAGCTTCATATTCACCTAAGGGGATTAGGTGCTGTGTCAATTTTGGTGGCAAGATCTTTACTTATTGTGGAAAAGAAACTATTCATCGTATTAAAACGATGTGTACAAATCACTGAAGGGCACGCAGTAAAATAAAAGCATTTTGGGTATGTGGAAAACCCCGATTGTGGAAACTAACAACTTCAAGCCTAGGTATAATGCAAAGTAGTTACAGTTGCTGAAAAGATTAATATTAACTGCATCAGGAAATCTGATAACGAACCTAAATTTTGTCTGAATTCTTCAAAGAAAAAAACAAAGGAAAAAATTACTTTGTGATTTGCCTTTGGTCACCCTGTGAAATGCTCGGAAATGAGATTACTTGTTGTGGTTGTTCAGTATCCGGTTTTGCAGTGTGGGTTCGGCCTATCGTCCAGAAGATCCAAGAAGAAATCAGAGAAAAACTAAGCAAGAAGACGAAATAGATCATCCAAAATGGCAAGCAGTACCACAATCACATTAAATGATGGTGTCCAAATGCCTTTATTAGGAATCGGACTTTATAACGTGACTGAAAATCAAGCTGACACCATCCAAGCTGCGTTAGCAAATGGCTACAGATTGTTCGACACCGCAAAGTACTACGACAACGAAAAGGAGATAGGCCAAGCCTTGAGGGACTCAAAGATAGATCGAGGGGATTATTTTGTCGTCACCAAGCTTTGGATTGCTGATCATGGATATGAAAAAACGAAAAAAGCCTTCAAACTTAGTTTAGAAAAGTTAGGCCTGGACTATATCGACTTGTATCTCATTCATTCACCAAGTGGTGGAAAAATCATTGAAACATGGAGAGCTATGACTGAACTCAAGAATGAAGGGCTTATTAAAAGCACTGGGGTATCAAACTTTAATATTCATCATTTAGAAAAGCTTAAAAGTGCTTGTGATGAAAATGGCTACCCCTTACCAAGCGTCAATCAAATTGAGCTACATCCATTTTTACAACAAAAGGCTGTTGTTGATTATTGTAAGAACTTGGGCATAGAATTAATGGGGTTCTGTCCTCTTGCAAGATGTGTTAAGTTTGGTAAAGATCAAACTTTGTTGGAAATTTCAAAGAAAATGGGCAAGACACAAGCTCAGGTGCTCATACGATGGGCCATACAGAGAAAGTTTGTGACGATTCCAAAGTCTTCAAATGCTGGAAGAATAAAAGAAAATTCTGAAGTGTTTGATTTTAAGTTGTCAGATGAGGATATGAGAAGTCTAAACAATTTAGAAGAAGGAATGAGAGTTTCAACAACTGCGATAGAAAGACCTTGGGTTGAATAGAAAGCAGATGCATTTGAAACAGTAAATTACCAAAACATTGGAAGTGTCAAAAGAGAGAACACATCAGAATATTTAGCATTTAATAACAATTTGCTATCATCCAGTGTAAACTTAAGAAAAGAAGGAAGATGTTCAATTTTTAGGAATTCAAGGCAATATATTTAAACTCATATTTATGCTAGTAAAGTGCAGTAGAGGTTATACAACATAGTTTCAAATAATCCTTAAACATATAGTAATCAAAGTCATACCAGAAACGTCTTTAGAAAATTTAATAGATTTAAGATTTTGTAGTTTTTATTTTAGTATTTCTTTCTCGTGTATTGTCTATTATGACTTGCAGGGGCGGATCTAGCCCTGTTTTCTGACCGGTTTACGAATGAATGAATGAATGAATGGAGGGGTCTGGGGGCGTAGCCCCCAGGAAAATTTTGTGTGACCACGCCCTCTAGACTCTCGGAAAACATGGGCAACTCCCTTTTACAAAAATAATGGCCATCCAGTTGAGCATCTACCAAATCGTTTTCAAGGCGAAATTACCATGCTATGCAAAACAAAAATTACAAAAGTTATTAGAAACTTTTGATTGTGAAAATAAGTCCAAGAAACCTGCATATTCGTCACCTCGCAGGCTCTTGAATTCTCTACCCCTTCCTTCAACTTTAATACTCCCTAAAAAAAATGCACTCGTATTTTTATTTTATGCGCTGTACCTCTCCTTCACTCTTCTCTTTAATAGCACTGTGAAATCGATAAAGATCTTCCTTTTCTGAATCAGCCATTGCTGTCTCAATTCTCATGGCACTTGTACGTTTTTTCGATAAAATCAACTTCCTTTCCAAGCATGATCGCACACTTTTTACTTCCTTCGAGAACGGTTTACTTCCTAATCGACACAGGTTCACTGATTTTAAACAATTCTCGACCGGTTCACGGAAGTCTCTGGACAGGTTCACTCAGCCCTTATTGGTTGATAAGATTACAAAGAGTTAAATAAAAAACAATTCAGAATGTCACGTCCATTCAAAGGGAATCACATGGGAAAATCTGTTGCGTAAGTTTAAATTGAGAACGCGAGTTTCGAATGACGTAAGACCACCACCGAGAGGACCATAGCAAATACAGCAAAATAAACAAAGCCATCACAACATCGCTGATTGTTTCAAGAGGGATTTCTGTGGAAGTGTCCGATGTCATGAGTTTCATGTTTCACCACCCTTTGACAGATTTGACAGACATATCACCCTTTGACTTTACACTAGTTTGCAGATTGAAAATAGGCTTAAGCTGCTTTTATTTCTCTGCAAAGTTTGGTAAATAATGCCAATTTATCTATGGTTTGGAAACTTGACCCATGCACGGAAACCGGTGAAACCGGTCTGGATCCGCCCCTGACTTGTACTCTTTCAGTTTCAGTTCCATTTATCAATCATTTTAAAGGCAGGACCATGGACTGTTTCAAAATTGGAGGGGCTTTTTTAGTTTACCTGAAAATTGATCTGAAAGGATGAATTATTTGCAACATTTGACTTTGGTATTTAGCAATTTATAAAAGGTTCTTAAAGGTATCCTGGAGACATTTTTGCAGAGAATCTCGCTAAAAAGTTCTGAAAACAATACCAACCCGTGCAGGTGTTTATCACCCATGCTCAAACTTTGGACAGCCTGCGTTCATATCATGAACGAGGCTCTGATTCCGCGGAATCGAGGACAGCCACGTATTCTCAGTGATCCAAAAGTTCAGGAAGGTGAAGTTGCTTCGAAAGAAGGAAGAGTTTATCGACAGTTTTCAGCCAAAATAAACAAAGATGACGGCAGCAGAATCATCCTGTTATACCCTCATTAATTATCCAATTGAAAATGAATCCGTTACTGAGGCTAAACTCAAAGAAGATCTCGGTGAGTATGAAAAATCAAGACAAAATAGAACGGCCTAAATTGTTTATTTAGGCCCAAGCTGAAGCAAATTCAGTTCATGCAATATGATGCGTAAACACTTGACAGTCTTGAGACCATCAGCACTTAAAAGTATATTTTTATTCTCCATCTTTTACTTCAGTGGATTAGCAAAATTTACAACAAAGAATTTCAATGGGCTAAATTAGCCTAAATTACTTTTGCTTGAGTGCAAAGTGAATTTATTTTTGGGACACAAATCCTGGTTGGAATCTTTGCAAAATTAGCCTGCGTGCAGACTCGACTGGTTTTTTACAAAATTTAAAATTGAGTTGCATGGAAAATTGAAAATTCTCTCCCAGTAGAGTCTGCGCATCCAACCCACAAATCTATTCCAAGGTTCCTGAGTCTGAGGAACCTTTTCTGATTGGCCAATAATGTTCCTTTGTTTAACACTGTTGACAACAACAACACGATAGAAATGAACAAGATGGAGCCACACTTTCGTTCCGTTCAACTGAACAAAATTAAACTGATTTGGATAATGTTTTGTTGTTGATTATTGATTTGAATTGAGTATTTACGACACTACTGAGAATATGAGCTGACTATTTGAATGCGGATTAACCACTATTGTTTTAACCCTTTATTTGAAAATAATAGCGTTCTGTTGTGTTCATCGTAAATCGAAATACAGTTCTCTGGAAAGCAAACATGGCCTGATCTTTTTCATCGTAAACTGAAGTCGCTAAACTAGAAATTTAAACGCTTTGACATGGCCAAAGTGACCATAAACCTACAGAACAACGAGAAATAATCCACAAGGACAAGACAATCAGGCTGTTGCCAGATGCTCCGAAACTTTTCAATTAAAACTTGCAGGTTGCCTTCATCCGCAACTGATAGGCCTAACGTCGACTTCGAAAAATACACAGCAGATCTATTTCGTTTTGTTTCGATATGTACTGCAACGATTGCAACTATCATCTGAAATTGCGTATAGGAAACGCTGGATATCTTCCCTGTAGTTGTTTTCCCCCTACACTAGGTTAAAATCATGCTTCTTGTCAAGATTATTAATGCAAAATGTACAGATACGATCAACTGCAGCCGCCATTACCACGCGTAGCGTAACTGAATTATTAGTGCTGACATCAGCGGAATAGATTTGTGGGTTGGATGCGCAGACTCTACTGGGAGTTTCTCTTCAATTTCCATGCAACTCAATTTCAATTTTTGTAAAAACCAGTTGAGTCTGCACGCAGGCTATGCAAAATGCGCACTGAAGTCTGTTATTTTCAAAACAATTACCTATTGTTTTTCTATTGTTATCCTTGAAACTGCGCACCAAAGTTCTTCGGCGCGCACAAAAAAGGCTATTCAAGGAAAAAGAAAGGAGCAATCAATTTAAAATAAATAAATAATTTCTTTTTCCAGAAAAGGGAGATATATCTGTGAAAACAAATGCCCTGAAGAGGGTCATGTATCACATTCTGAATGGAGAAAAAATGCCAGGGATCCTGATGACAATTATCAGATTTGTGCTGCCACTGCAAGATCATATGATCAAGAAATTGCTCCTGATATTCTGGGAAATTGTTCCTAAGACTCAGTCTGATGGAAAACTTCTTCATGAAATGATTCTTGTTTGTGATGCATACAGAAAGGTTTGTATTACAAGGTTTTTATTTTATCAAAAAAGAAATGTCTGAGCTGATGGGGTAATGAAATTGTTAAGTTTTCCTATACTTATAAGAAGGTGCACCAAGTACTTTACTTTTAAGATCATTTGATTTGATGATAATCTTTATAGAGGATGCCCCAATCACCAAGAGGTGCTTTTCAGGGGGGGGGGGGTCCTCATAAAAGTAATTGACAGTTATTTTTTCTGTTAAGTATGAAAGTCTCTTTTTAACCAAGGCAATTCGCTCTGTCATAGACAAGGCGAACAATAATCAAAACATCAAATTTTCATGTACAGAAGGAGAGATCATTTTTTGATACATCTGTTGCACTTCCTTTTCAGGACTTGGAACACCCAAATGAATACATCAGAGGATCAACTTTGAGATTTCTGTGCAAACTTAAGGTAGGGCTGCTTTTCATGTTACATGGAATCCACATCTTAAACGAAGGCTTTAATACGTCCTTAGCTCTTTTATTTACATGAAAAGGAAGAAAGTCTCAAGATGCGATATTATACCAATGCTAACTTTTTGTGATGGCAATATGGAGAAATATCAAACCCGAGGTCAATACGATGACCAAGGGTTTGATATTTTCCGTATTGTCTGACGTGAAAATTTTGTGTTTGGTTTATTACCCGATCTAGACGAAATAAAAGAAAACAATCCACACAGTGGTACGCAAGAAGCAACACAAGACTGAAGCGCCATTTCGTATCCCTTCACGACGGGCAATATGGGAAAATATTGCCTGCTCCTCAACCAATCAAATTCATTATCGTGTTCTCTGCCCTGAAGATCGGGTAATAAGATATGTTTTATTTCTAAAACAAACCAAGTTAGATGGCAGATTCCTTTTTACAGGTACTTTCCTTTTAAAGCAATCCATTATTCTTTCCTTTTATAGACGGAATACGCCAGTTCACAGTTTTGAGAAATATCTGCGCATGAAAGTCTATAGTTATAATGTACTACGGTGCATGTAAATTTTGAAAAGAAAACACATTATAATTTGCAACAGTTGTTTACATCGTTTTCTTACAAAAATTTGTGCGCATTACTTTTGCGAAAGTGTGAACTCATATGCATTCTGATTCAATTTGCACCCAAAAATGTCTATTTCTAGAGGGTGATGTTGCTATATTCAATATTCTTTTGGTTGAACAACTCGAGCAAAACTTTCAAGCCAACTATTTTGTGTTTTTCAAACAGGAAGCAGAATTGCTTGAGCCATTGATGCCTGCCATTAGATCATGCCTGGAACATAGACATTCTTATGTCAGAAGAAATGCAGTCATGGCTATCTACACCATATTCAGGTATTTTGTGATAAACTTTTTTATAATGTTCAATTGCTAAGAAAAGGTTATATATATGGAAAACTATTCTATGCACAGAAAATATTAGGAAAAAGATTAAGTGTTTAAGAATAAAAAATGTATGGAGTTTTGCACAGGGCAGGATCTAAAAAGTGCTTTCTATTCTCACATTTAGATCACTCTGCCCTTGCAGTTTCCAACCTGTTTTTGATAGCTGTTTTATGTATGTTTTAGGAAAAGTTATTCTTAGCAGCTTCCACATAAGATACAGAAAACCATTGGAAAGAGTCTCTCTGTAGCAATATTTAGTTGGTTGGAAAATTTTAGAAAAGGTGCACTGTAGAAAGAGGATTAACCTCAAATCAATAGTCTTTTGGTTGTTCTTATATTATCTTCAAGTCTAAGTATGCCTTTCAGAAAATTGTTATTTATTTATTTATTTTATTTTTTAATATATAAATTCAATGTAAAAAATTGACAATTACGAATTACCAAACTACGAATGAGCTACCATACAACACTACAAAAACGATACCAAGGGGAGCAATAGATCATGACTACCCCAAGGCCTTCACATGAAGAACATAAACCTAAAATACAACTAAATATACAATTTCCAAAAGCTACATATAAACTACACTACTAACGATTAAAAACTAATGGATACTATACTAGATTCTGTCTGACATTAGATGTCAGGTCAGGATTGTGGTGAATGAAATATAGGCACGAGCGCAAACTCGTTCTTGAAGTTTTAATGGATACAATGCCTGACATCTAATGTGAAACAGAATTTACAAAGAAAAAGAACATTTACGTTAAGGGACTTGGTGGCTGCTTAGTACATAACTGAAGTTTCAAAAGATCTTAATCAAACCGAATTTTTATTCTCTTATATCCAACTGAAAATTGAACGCAAGTTTATTTGTCAACTTTTTTTGTAGGAATTTTGATTTCCTTATTCCTGATGCACCAGAACTTGTGTATGGTTTTCTTGAGAAGGAACAAGATGCTTCATGTAAAAGAAATGCTTTCATGATGCTTATTCATGCAGACCAGGTTTGCAGCATTGATTGATTGATTGATTGATTGATTGATTGCTTCATTGATTGATTGATTGAATGATTGATTCATAAACTTGTTGATTAATGTTTTTTTGTTAATAGTTACAACTAAAATAGTAAGATTTAACAAGACAATAATGTTCTCAAAGTTTAGAATATTTTTAGATTTAATTTAGGCTACGTATGGTAAATCAAATTTAGGTTGCAAGGTTAATAGTAAGACTCAATTTGTTTCAAAAGTTTTTGTATAAATGAATTCCAGCAATTGTAACACCTTATTATACTTATCTTTTAGGAAAGAGCTTTGGAATATCTCAGCACATGTATTGATCAAGTACATTCCTTTGGTGACATCCTTCAACTTGTTATTGTTGAGTTGATTTACAAAGTAAGTCTTCGGTTCAAATTTTATTTGAAAATTAAACATCTTTTTTCTTAAATTTTAAGGAAGTAGTAATTGATGCAGAGATGTAATGAATGACTCAACTATTAATCAGCAAATGCAATTTCCTGTTATTTGGGAGATTTTTAAATGCAAAAAGATGCCAAGCATTGTACATTGATCATCCCTACTGTTCAGATTTGATTCAAATTTCATCAATTCCTCATCAATTTCAGGTATGCATTGCCAATCCATCCGAACGATCCAGGTTCATTAAATGTATTTACAATTTGCTTAATTCGTCATCAAATGCTGTCAGATATGAAGCTGCTGGAACTCTTGTCACTCTGTCATCTGCACCTACTGCTGTGAAGGTAAATGGGAATTTTTATGTAAATTCAACATGGATTGTTCTGTCCATCAAAGCTACATGATTCAAATACACTTTTCAAAGTAGAAAAATCTGAAAGTGAATTGGTATGGATGCAAAAACATATACGGTACTTTCAATGATGATAACTTAGCGCAAGCCCAGACTCAATAGACAATAACGCTTGGTGGCTCCAAAGACTCTGTTGTGTTTTGCTGCAAAGCATGCTGGTAGAAAGCTCCCTGACAACCACCTAACGACATAAAGATTTTGGTCTGCCGTTGCAACTAGCTAGCTTGAATTCAAATCGACCTTGAATTTGAATGCTACGTGGTTCGAAAGGAAACCTTTCCAAAGCAGAAAAGGTAAAGTTTTGACTAGAATTTAAGTTTTAATTAAGGATTCGCGTTCGAAATACAAAATTGTCCTATTTGTTTACATTGATTACTTGTTTCGAACTTTACCATAGCTAGCTAGTCGAAACGGCAGACCAACATTTTTATGTCGTTAGGTGGTCGTCAGGGAGCTTTTTACCAGCACGCTTTGCGCGGCTGCCATCTTTAGCGTTATTGTCTATCGTTGTCAGGTTGAAAAAGCTTGGAAAAGCGAATGTAAATATTTGAATAAGAATGCAACATGGGTGCAACTTTTCTTGCTGCATTTTCTACCGAACTACAGATTTTCTGATTCACTTTGTTGTATCCAGCGGACATAAACAATGTTAACGTTTATTTTGTGTTGTTTTCTAGGCTGCAGCCACTTGTTACATCGACTTGATTGTCAAAGAAAGTGATAACAATGTCAAGCTTATTGTTTTGGATCGATTGATCAAATTGAAGGAGAATCCAGCTCACGAAAGAGTCTTGCAGGTATGTTTAATTCAGACTAGGTTTATCTTTGGCCTTGCTGTAGTAGGTCGACAGATAAGAGACAGGTTGTCAATGAACACAATGTATTAAAGTATATTAGTTAGTCTATAAGTTACAGGGCACTGGTCAAATGTCTAGCTGAGTCAGTCGAGTCTCTTTTCTCTGGCCGCCATCTTTAACCTCCCTTCCGTGTTCCCGCCTCGCTTCGGTCCTGCGCCTCCGCATCGCTGGTTCGGTCTTCACACTTGCCATTTTTTTTCTCTCTGTGAAGGCTGTATTTAAATATTTAGCAGTTGGAAGGTAGCAACAAATTTTGGATTTCTAATCTAGTCATTTTAAAACGCCAAACTATTTACTGAGTGCATGTTTGTCATTGTATATCTGTAATAAGTAATCAGGGATTGGTTTTGTACTGATGTTATTTGTACCGGGTGACTAATAAAATTTGCCATTTTCCGGCTGTTCTGTAAGACTGATTTTTGTAATCTTTCGAATTTACCAAGGGACTTGTGTTTAAAATTACCAAAAAATACAAAAAATACTTCAATCTTTTAGCTATTAGAAAAATCAATATCTATGATTATAGCGCAACTACTTTTGCTGCAATCATTTTTCAAACAGAGGGACACTTTTTTGAGTCATCTGGTATATCAAGTGAAACCAAAGGAAAAAACAAAACAACGCCATGACTGAAAACTGTAGCTTCTCTGCATTGAATCATATATGCAACACCTCAGTGTAGACCTTTTTTGCTTGGTTCAATGAAGATCTGTCAATCAATCTCTAAAATTGTATTCCTGCAGTGAAATTTCGTCTCAAGATTTGTTATTTTTATGCAATGGAATTTTTATTATAGGATTTGGTGATGGATATTTTGAGAGTTTTGACAAGTCCTGATCTTGAAGTCAGAAAGAAGAGCTTGGAACTTGTTGTAGATCTGATGACGACCAGAAACTGTGAAGAGGTAACGTAAAAATATTTGGATCTTCGATAAATTATCCTCTTTAAAAGTAAGTTATGCAGGCTGGAATATGAAGTATTTCACCAATAAGCTTAAACTTTCAATGAGATTGGGTAAAAAATTCTTCTAAATCACTGCTGAAAGATTCCAAGTCAAAGACCCTCTGCTAACCATGTGGCTTTGCACGCCGTTGCTTTCCCAGAATGCACTGCAAATGGACTTTCAGATTATCTGAAAGTTTCTGATGCTAGGCCGGTGCTGTGCTGTTTTCTCATGCGCAGCACACACAGCCTCATGGTTAGCAGAGGGTCTTTAAGGCAGTTTTTAGGACATGAGGAGATCAATTTCGTCAACGAACATTCATACTTTACTCTACTTTATTCCTAGTCTAGCATGGGAATTTGCCTTGGGTCCAGGAAAAATAAACATCTAAAAAGCAAGTTATGTACAATATTTGAGCAAGTTAAAGCAAGTACTATGTCGAAAGAACAGAATTGTTTATTTTGCTTATTGATATTCTCCAGGTTGTGATGTTGTTGAAGAAAGAAGTAAATAAAACGCACACAGAAGGTGATCAAGATGAATCAGGAAATTATAGACAGGTAAAGATTTTGTTGTCCCGTTTTGATACCTTAAAATGTTTTAATTGCTTTTATAATAGTCTTGAAACACTAAATTACCCTGGTTTTATTTTCAGTCTTTTCGCCTCTTACTGGTGTTTGTAATTTACTATATTTGCTGTCATTTTAAGAAAATCCTTTCCTCGTGTTTATATTCGTTGCCCTATGTGCTGATTTTCTAATTTCTAGATCGTAATTTCTTCACTTTAAATGCTTTTGTTCATCAGCATCAAACTAGGCAACTAGTCGTGGTGAGGTGACTTGCATTTGGCTCGAAAGAACACTCTTCGATATGGCTTGAAATCCATCAGATATTTGGGCTGTAAATTGTGGAACGATTTGCCACTGATAATTAGAAATTCTCCTTCGAAATTTTCCTTCAAATCCAAATTGACGAACGACTTGTCGAATTCTGAATGTTAATCTTTTTACTCGTGAATTTTCCCCAAGAAATATATATGCATAATATATTAAGATTTTAGGACATGGGGGGCTCCCTTCTCGTTAGTATACCTACTTAGAGAGCTCCTCCTTTAAGTCATTCTTATATACACAAATTTGTCATCTATGTGTGTAGTTCTCTTTTCTCTGATATCATGCAGTATTTTTAGTTTTATTGTGTATTCTACTTTTGTTTAGTGATTAATTTGTGTGTATGAGAATGTAAAGAATGAAATGAACTGAAATTAACTGCTGATCAATCTCCCAAATAATGCTTACGTTATTTTACATGTTAGGTTCTTGTTCGAACATTGCATTCATGCAGCGTAAAGTTCCCAGAAGTCGCACCATCTGTCGTTCCAATGGTGAGCCTAACTGTTATTAAGAATTGTGACAATTTCAATTTTGGTATTTGTCTTTCAGATAGACTCTGGTTAGTCTAAAACACTGATAACAACAAGAGAAGGATTAAAATTCATTTTTTAAAGTTCTAAACCTTTTTACTCATGATGATAAAAAATTAATGTAAGCGTTATTTTTTTCTCAGAATTTTTTAAAAGTTATTCAATAGAGCTTTACTTTATAAAATTTAAATGTCGTTCTTTGAATGTCGATGTTTCTTATAAACATTCAACTAAAAACTGAAAAATAAAAGTTAAAAATTCCTTTGGAAAATGCTCATGATATCAAATCATTGTAAGGCCCTTTCTCAAAACCTCTGGTTTCAAGTGCACTCTAAATTTTGACTTTGGAAGCTCGCATCACCGGTGTTTGGTGGACGATTTATAAATGCTAGGTATGTGCATTTAAGTTGAAGATTGACCAATTTGGTTGTGCAATCAGAAAGTCTCGATATCTTATCGTTTTGTTCCTTTTTCCAGTCAAAAGGGGGTACTTTTTTTGAGATACATAAACATAAACATGCAACCATTTCGTAGTTGATCATATTATTTTCTATAAATTTTAGCTGACAGAATTTCTTGGGGACACTAACGAACAAGCAGCCCTGGATGTTTTACTGTTCATCAGAGAAGCAATACAAAAGTTTGATGTTTTGAAGCCAGTGATCATCGAAAAGCTTTTGGAGAGTTTTCATACCATCAAATCTGTTAAGTAAGTGTATGGTGCATGCTATCAAACGATAAGTGTTGTTAGAATTAACTCAACATTTATTTGCTCGTCATTTTTGGAATAAAAGATACTACTGAATATAATATCAAATAAATGAACAGGGAAATACGTAGCGTCAAGCAAAGAAACACCAAATATATACATCCAACTTTGAAAATTCTGTTGAATAAGACTCGTTTGATCGATATGTTCTTGTCACAAGCAAATTGCTAAAACGACTTACTTTTCGAAAACAAATTCAAAGATGAACTTATCAGATCTCTATGCAGCAATTTTTGGATAATATTTGTCCCGCATGGTATCTTGGGATATTTTAAGGCAATTTTTTATTTTGGTTTTTCTTGTAGAATCCATCGCCACGCATTATGGATCTTGGGTGAATACTGTGCTAACTCACGTGACATATTATCAGTCATGAAGGAAATTAAAGATGGCCTCGGAGATGTATGTATTAATTCCTCTAACGTGTATCTTTAGCTGTTTTTTTATCTACAATTATTTGTTATTTTATGAGGAAGTGCCTCCCATACTATAATTCAAATGCTTATTTGTATTTTGTAGATCCCTCATGGCTTTTGCTTTTCGCCAACGACTCCAATTCCTAATTTTCTCCGTGCTTAATGTATTTTATAGATCCCTATTGTTGATGACGAACTTCGAAAAGCAGCTGGGGAAGAGAAAGAAGGTATCTAAAATACAATTTGTATCTCTAGTGTAGACTGATGATATGAGTCTAAGTTTTGCTCCATTGGATTGAATTGTTATTTATTGTTATAGTCATATTCCGCTAAAACTTAGTTGGGGCGGAATGGGTATTGTGGGGTATGGTTATGGGGGAATGAAGCGAAAACAAGGACTCATGTAAATGTAATAAGTCTATCTCTGGTGTAGCAAGATCATGGGTACCCTTGTTGGTAGTAATCAAATGACAGGAGCTGAACGGACAGAGAGACAGAGGAGCTGGAGGCTAGCCTGATGAAACAAAGAGACTTTCGCTTACCGTAAAAGCTCTATTAAGCTCTATTAAATGCAGTTTAAATCCACCATTCATGAAGGATATTTTCATGCAGCGAAATATCAGCTACAATCTGAGGCATGGTAATGACGCTCAACTCCCAAAGGTACGAACCACTTCCTTCGGAGTTGAGTCCATAACTTACCTTGGAATTAAACTGTGGCAGTTTTTACCGCAGGAAATAAAACACGCAAACACCCTTCCCATTTTTAAAAAACAAATTAGATGTTGGAATGGAAATAAATGCAACTGTAGACTCTGCAAAACATACATCCCGCAAGTTGGGTTTCTAACAGGATAGACAATTAGTATGTATCTTTCCTGTAATATATATTGCCCATTTTAATATTCTTTTTTCTTTTTCTAGATTGTAAATTGTAAATACGAGGCCTTAATATGTATTAAAGTAGGCCTTAATTAGCTGTAAATTAGCTATTCTATTTCTTGCCTACTGTAAATAAATTATTGATGATGATGATGATGATGAAGCCCCGGGGGGGGGCTTATTTAATTTCGGGGACTCCAGAGGAGGGCTTAAAAGAGAGGGGGCTTATTAGAGAGGGGGGCTTATTCACAAAGTCAAATGACAAAGATGTAAATAATATCTTTTTTGGTCTTTACCTCGTACTTTACGGAATCAACATACAATTTTACGAGTCAAATACACAAATTCAACGCAGTTTTATCCCAAACCATATCAAAATTAACATGCAAACTTGTTTAGTTAGATAAATGGAAAATCTTTGGTAACGTCTGGCATTTGATATAAGTGGGGGGGCTTAATAGAGAGGGGGGCTTATTTATACTTTTGACTTAGAAGGGAGGGGCTTATTAGAGAGGGGGCTTAATAGAGAAGGGGGGCAAAATAGAGCTTTTACGGTAGTTGTTGTTTTTTTCCCTTATTTTTTCTGAGTAGAGGCCAGTAAAGTGACTCAGAATACATCGTTGATGTTCTCTACCAAATGTGATCTTCAGGCTTTATTTTGCGGAAGACTTGATCGATAAAAAGGTTATCCCTCTTTCTTTTTTAGACCAAGAGGAAGCAAAAGGAACTGGACAAAAACTCGTCACTGCTGATGGGACATATGCTACACAGAGTGCCTTCACAACTAAAACGAGCGGAGGAGCATCGTCTGAAGAAAAGAGGTATAGCTTATGTCAACAACTACTTATTGAGTTGCGTCTCTTGTATTCCTGGATTTTTGAAGAGGCTAAGGAAATTAGCAAAAATCAGTTTTTAAAAGAGTAGAGAATATATGTTGATTCGTGAAAGTAGTAACTCAGATTTTTGAGTGTTTATGCAGTAAACACCCGCGTATAAGAACCTAGTGGATTAAGAACCTACAACAGGCCGAAGTTTTCAAATTAGACCCCCATTTTATAAGAACCCATTGTATAATTCATTGTGTAAGAACCCAGGCTGACTTGCAAAATTGTAGGTTCTTATTCGCCGTTATTTACTGTACTATCTTTTTGCAGGAACATTTATCAAATTTTATAGATTTTGATTTTAAAGATTGTCTCGAGTACAAGTTTAGTGGATACTTTAACTGGAACAGTAACTTTGTCTTTGTGTTGGAAAAATTCTCTTCAAAAATTGAGAATCCTGTGGTTGTAACTCTAACGAAGACTGACACGAGATTGAATTGATTAAATCTTAAAATCTGACTAGGAGGAAGATAGACGAATGTTATTTGATATTGTTTAGTATTTCATTTCATTTCATTTTTAATTCTTTATACAGGGTAAAAGCATCAATATAAAATACTGCTTTATACAGCTTGCCCTGTTAACTAAACAAAAAGAAAATTCTAAACTACCTAGTTACAATGTTATTTCATACATAAAGTAAATAAATGTAAAGTCAATATAAAAATCAAAAAAATAAATAGAGTTAGGCTGAGAAGGGCAAATTGCTCTTCAGCCTACTTGTAAAAATGCCAAGGGAGGGTGCTTCTTTGACATCCAAAGGCAAATTATTCCAAGTCTTTGCGCCCCGAAAAGGTATAGCTTTCTGTCCACTGCAAGTGTTCATCCTTGGAACAAGGACATCGGCAGTGGCATTGCGCAAATTCATATTTATACCACGCGCAGAATTTTTCTTAAATAGGCTTGAAAGATAACCGGGGGCAAGACCTGATAATGAAGTAATATGAAGAATTGCTAATTTTTTTGTGGAAAATGATCATCAAAACCCATCTTGTAGCAAATATTATGATATTTCTATCAGTTTATTTTTCTTTTTTCCTAGGCCACCTTTACGTAGCTATTTGATAAATGGAGAATTTTTCGTCGGATCAGCTATTGGCAGCACGTTAACAAAACTTGCTCTCAGATTTATTGAACTGGAAAGCGATGCCAGAAAACAAAATGTAAGTACTGTTTATCAACAGTTGCACAATCTATGCAGCTTTGAACGGTATAGAGAAACCCGCTCTTAAAGGCGCTTGGGTAACCGGCATGCATTGCAGCCATATTTGTAAAGGTGGCCTAATTTCATGCTGCATGAAAATAATGTTGTGATGTCGCTCAAGTCAGTAACACGTCGCTGCAGCTCCAGATGCGGCCATATTTCTCCTTTCGTTTGTTAAACGTAAGGCTCTTGGGTAACCGGCATGCATTGCGGCCCTATTTGTATGGGTGGCCTAATTTCATGCTGCATGAAAATGATTTTTGTGATGTCGCTCAATTCAGTAACACGCAACTTCGTTCCCAGGGTGTTCTTACGTCATACGCTAGTCACGAAGCCGAGTGAACACCCTGGTACACATAGTCCCAATCCGCCCAAAATAAGGGCGGATTAGCAACCATTATGAATTTGCGGTTGGCAGGGTAACGCTCATTATGCGACCTCGATTACAAACAACAAAGTAACATTTTAGTGGTTGTTGCTAAGTGACTAGATTATATTGTTGTTATTCGAATAATTAGTAAGTTTTTGAGAAATAGGTTATGTTATCTATTGTTTTCGAATAGCCAATCAAATTGCAGAACAGCCACTTGTATCCCAGGGTAGAGGTAGAGCAACGAACTCACTCTGGGGACGAGATTGAGTAACACGTCGCTGCAGCTCTAGATGCGGCCATATTTCTCCTTTCGTGTGTCAGACATTGGACTTGAATTGAAAATGAATTGAATTGAATTGAAATCCATGAAAAATTAAACAATTGATGGCAATGCATGCCGGTTGCCCAAGAGCTTTTAATTTTGAAAATTGGAGTCATCCATTCAGTTTCGTTTAAATTCTTTTTCAGGCATTTTGTGCTGAAGCAATGCTCATTATTGCCAGCATTATTCATCTTGGAAAGTCTGGCATTCCTAAAAAGGTAAACGTTAATATGCAACTTTTAAACTCATTCATTTTAATGCTATTTTTGTTTTCTTTATTTAAGGCTGCGTCGGAAGTAAATTTCTTGTGAATTTTGTGATCCATTAGAAAGGCCCTCCCAGGGGGGTCAAGGTTCCTTTGTACCCCAGTTATTTTTCTGTTTGTTCCCTTTTTATCTGTAAGACAAATCAGAAAATTCATCAGTTTGTTCCCTAGAAATTTGATTTTTCAGAAATTTGTTCTGTTGTTCCCAGATTATTTTCACTAATGTTCCCTTATTCCAAGCTTAAAAATTCCTAGTATCCACCGTACCTTAAAACCCCTGGGAGGGCCTCATTAGAATTATAGTCTTCAATGTTGCTACCGTTACCAATATTTAATATGTGTACTATTGAGTCTTGACTCTTCTCTGTAATTATCTCGCTAGCCTGCGTCCAGACTATACCCCCTTTTCCTGATAGGGTATAGTCTGCACGCAGGCTATTATCTTGTGGTCTCGATTTTACTTCAGGCAATAAGCGAAGACGACTTGGACAGACTGGCAACTTGTGTTAAATCATTAGCAGAGAGAAATGCAGTTCTGAAGGAAATATTCAGTGAACGATGCAGAAGTGCTTTATCCGTCATGTTGGAAGAAAACGCACAAATACTTGATAGTGGGAAGGTTTGTAGAAAACAATAAATTATTATAGTTTAATTACAGCTCTTTTAGCATTTATTGGTAATTTTCAATTCAGTTTACCAACATCACAACCGCAAAATCTCTTTCAAGAAAATTTCGCATCTTTCCCAGAATTTTCTCTTCAATTTTTCATGTTCTTTCGTCTATATTTAATCCCATATTTAATTGTTTTCTGAAGTTGTTCGTCATATTTCTGATAGGCTTTATTAGAGAAGAAGAAAGTAATTACAAATCAAGCAGATGAATCAATTTCATTCCTTCAATTATTTGCAAAATCAGAGCAAGGTGTAGTCGAGGTAAATACATTTAACGTTTTAAAGAAAGAAAATTTATTGTGGTTTTGATTAGCAGTTTTTTCCTGCGAGCCCTGGAACCTTCATTAGAATCTTATATTGTTTATTGACAAAGTTTGTTGGATCCAGTTATAAACAAGATGAAGTGAGAAGAAGGCCTGCACACAAACAGTGCTCACAGTAAACAATTCTTCAGTGATGAAGCTGAAGGAAATTTTCACCCAGAAGAACACACTGAAACCACGTTAAGCTCAATTAAAAAAGGAAGTGAATTCCGGTTTTTCAACTTCCTCAAGGCACAAGTATTTAGTACGCTACTTTTAAGGCTCAGTACATCTTTATTCGCAGAAAAAAGATTTTNTGCTCACAGTAGACAATTCTTCAGTGATGAAGCTGAAGGAAATTTTCACCCAGAAGAACACACTGAAACCACGTTAAGCTCAATTAAAAAAGGAAGTGAATTCCGGTTTTTCAACTTCCTCAAGGCACAAGTATTTAGTACGCTACTTTTATGGCTCAGTACATCTTTATTCGCAGAAAAAAGATTTTTTGCAAACCTGACCATAGCAGGCTTTCAACTCAACATTTTCTTAGTGATTAATTCCTTTTATAGGATCAACTTCAACTAAGTTTACTACAGGCCATAGGAAGCCCAATATCAGCGAAAGAAGAAAACCCAAAGAATTCAAAACTTAACAAGGTAATACAATTTATCAAACTTGTATTTGTTACTAAATTTTAATGTTATTTTTGCTCTTTATGTTTTGAATTTTCATGTTGTTCATTGTTGTATCCAGCCTGTTCTTTGCAGTCCATGTTTACTACTGGGTGTCCCAAAAAAAAGTACTCCCGTTTAAAAAGTCACCGAAACTTGATTTTCAAACCTATCATAAAATTTTCTTTTTTTCCTTGTTTTCAATGATCCAAATATATTTGAAGATGACAAAATTTTTGTTTTTATTATTTAAAGGGTATATAATGGCAGGTTGAAAAACCTTATTCTGAGCTATACTTTTTAAGCAACATCTTAAATCTCACCCAAGAGCCATTATTTTGAGATTGTTCATTATCCTTTTAATCTACAATGATATTTTGCTTTTACTTCTGACATTTATGACCAAATTAGAAGCTTCATATACAAAAAGAAATTAATCTGCTAATCATCAGCGCTTTTTGCATTATGCTTCAAAACCAGGCAGCATTAAAAAGAGCTAAATTTGCTAATTTTAAAAAAATCTCAAGATCAGCTATACCTGGGAAAATAATTTGGTCTTTGATCTACTTGTCAAAAAAAGAAATTTAAAGATCGGTCATGTAGTCAAATTGTGGTGATTTTTCAAACAAGAGTACTTTTTTGGGACACCCGGTAAAATCTAGCATCCGGCTGTTATTTCGCCAGTCAGTCTTCTTATAGATTTAGATTTTTTATGATACGCTCCTAATTGATTCTTTCTCTTTTTAAAGATGTAATAGTTAATTGTTTATCGTACAGTTGAATCCCGGTAGAACTCTAGTCTCTCTAAAATTAGATGTCACGTAAAAATGTCTGCGAATAACAACAATTGAAGTGTTTTGCATGAATGATTTTTGCGTTATCGCAAATCTCAGGTGACATCTAATTTGAAACAGACTTTAACTCTGAAAGGAGTCAGAAAAAGTTTGTTGTATCAGGACTCCGTTAAACCGAGGATAAATATTTGTTATTCAAGGGACCATGCATTTAGTTCGCTATACCAGTATGTTCGTTATATTGGGGGTCATCTTTTTGGTATTCAAATGCAATCATTTCGTTTTATAGGTCGCACAGTTGACTGGCTTTTCAGATCCAATTTACGCAGAAGCATATGTCAATGTGAATCAGTATGATATTGTTTTGGATGTGTTGATTGTCAATCAAACTGCAGACACTCTTCAGAATGTCACTCTTGAATTGGCAACGCTAGGTAAGAGCTCAGAGAGTTCTATCACAGTTTTAGAATGCTTAAATGCTCGTCCCCTTATTGATGTCGATTCTTTTCGTTCCAAGCCTCTCCATACTTATTTTGGATCTCACGATTTTTGTTTTTGGTAGGTTGCGTGAAGCACATGATTGTTTTATACTTACAATCAAATGTATTTCATAAGGATGCTATTTCCGAGGGCAACCCGCTTGATTCCAATATTTGTAAAGAAATTCTGCAATTTTGTAGTGTTTTTTCTTGGGCCTTTGAAAGAATGACCAAACTGCACCGTACTTAAATACTTTACATTTCTATTTCTGCACAGCTTCTCAGACTTTGAAATAACTAAGTAACATATTTTGATCGAGAACTGTTTTTCCTTTGCACAGGAGATCTGAAGTTAGTTGAAAAACCCTCGCCCATCATGTTAGCTCCTCACGACTTCTCGAATATCAAGGTACGCCACACATAATTCCATTTTTGATTTGACATTGAAACAGCATTAATAAGAACGTCATCTCGTTATGAAGAAATTAATGCATTGAAGACTTTTAGAAGGTTTACGAAGTTTTTAATGTTTGGGGACCCTGTGCTCCCCAAGATCCTTCACGGTCTCACGCACAGTGACTTTCATACTGTATGAAAGTCGTTTTGGCCTAGCAATCGTGAAACTTTATTGTCTTTTCAATCTTCAAATGAACATGGTTATGCCATCGCTTTTGAACTGGAACAACAGACATTCCTGAAAATAATTTGAAGTTCCCTGCAGCTATTTATGTTCCCACTCACTATCGTGTGTTAAAATATGTTGTTTACGGCCATATGATGTTTTGATGGTTGGTTCACGTGCATAGGATCACGGGGAACACAGTGTCTTTAAACACAAACCAGACGCCATTAAATTACTTAAACTTCTAATTCAAACGACTGCTTTCTTAATCAGCCACACAATCTTACGCTTCAATATTTTTCTTAACCTCAGGCGAGTGTGAAAGTAGCATCTACTGAAAATGGGATTATATTTGGAAATATTGGTAAGCATTTGTTGTTGATATTTTTATGCATATAAACTTTACATCTTTCTTTCAAATATTGATTTTTGGCCCAGTAAACAGTGGATTAATGACTTTTTTATTGAGAATTTTTGAAAGTATGAGCGTGAATTTTTATTTGTTATTGTTTTCTTCCCTGGCAGTGTACGATGTTTCTGGAGGTTCTGGTGATCGCAATTGTGTTGTATTAAACGACATTCATATTGATGTTATGGATTACATTGTTCCTGCCACGTGTACAGATATTGAATTTAGAGCTATGTGGGCTGAATTTGAATGGGAAAACAAGGTGAGACAAGGCTTTCATTTGCTGAATCCCAAGTATTTCTTTCAAAGGGATCTTAGTTAAATAGATAAGTTTTTAAATAATTATTAAATTAATCTTGGTATGCGGTATGCGGTATTTTTGCAGTACTAAACATAATCTAAAGTAAGCTAATTGTAATACAATATTACGAAGAAGAATAAGATAAAATAGCTTCGCATATACTCAAAAGAAGAGCTAGTTTGTCATAAAGTTTGTCAATGAATGCTGCAAATATTCCGACACTAGAAAAATACCAAATTGCAATAAAATAGTCCTTTGTTAGAACTTACAGAAACTGTACCTGCAAATAGGAAAACACTGGTCCGTTGTAGATAAGAAGTTAGGAAATTTTGGATATTGTTAATTCCATACATATTCACACTTCTTCTATTTTCTTTCAGGTCTCAGTAAACACAAATATTTCAGATCTTCGTGAATATCTTGACCATTTGGTCGCAACAACAAATATGAAATGTCTTACTCCAGAAAAGGTAATCTCATTTTTACAATTTTATAATTTTGATTTCACAGTAGTAACAGACAATCATCAATTTCTTGGACATATTTCTTACATCATAGGCATGGAAATTGCCCAAAAAATAGAGGAATTTTCAGAGACATTTCAGTCTAGTGTTGAACAAAATTGATGATTCCAAGTTTGTTGGTCTGCTTGATAGATTGACTTGCCCGATACAATCATAACTGCGACTGGAATGATTTACAGTTAAAGGGTCTGTTTCAACCAGCATGCTTAGCGCGTGCCATCTCTTTGTTGGCGTTTGTTGTCGCCATTTTCATGGCCCATGAAAATAGTGACAACAAAGAGATGACACGTGCAAAGCATGCTGGTTGAAACAGACCCTTTAAGAGCAAATCCTCATAAAACGATGTTTCAATCAGGCTGCCTGCCTGTCAAAGTATATGTACGTCAAAAACTTCATAGCCTTTATAGAAAGAGAATTGCGTTTAATTTACAAGACAATTTGCAACATTTGGATTGAAGTGACAGGTGAACGTTATGTTTCATGTTTATTGATTTCACACATCTTCTTCCTTTAGGCAATATCAGGTGATTGCGGCTTCATGGCGGCTAATTTCTACGCTCGAAGTATCTTTGGTGAAGATGCACTTGCAAATTTGAGCATTGAAAAGCCACTAGGTTCTGGGGCAGAGGGTCAAGTTACTGGACATATTCGGATCAGAGCAAAAAGTCAGGTATGTGGGTTTAAATTTCAATGCCATTAATGGTTGCCTGTTGTTTGATGAAAAGGTTTGATCAACCGTTCCATATTTTTTCTATTTAATTCCTGGAGTGCTTCTTCGAACCAGTATGGTTTGGAAGGCATTTGACACATAGTTGATTTAAAAAAATCCGACTAAGGTCTCAAAATCGGAGAAAATTAATATTTCTAAGTAAGGCAAATATCGTAGTGCGTAGTACTATTCTGATTTTGTATTTAATGTACCTTTAATTTTTAAGAAATAACAAATTATAATGTAATTTCTGAGATCCCTGCGGACCAGTTCTTGACATACAAAACAATTTTCAATATCTGTAATGAATATAACTAATATAACTTTTTAATGTTATTTTAGATTTCACTGTATAATATACTTGGTTCATTTTAGTTCATTTCATTTTGGTTCATTATTTTAGTTTAAGTCTTATTGTTTTAGTTTTAATCTATGTTAGTAAGTATATAGCTGCCATGCCTCTACCACGTCGGATTCACAATTATGAATTAAAATGAAACTGAACTGAACTGAACTATGCCAAAATATACTTCATGAAAAAATAGCATTTAGAATCCCTGCTAACTGATGTTTGTATTTATTTTCAGGGTATGGCACTCAGTCTTGGTGACAAAATCAATCTTTCGCAAAAGAAATCTTCATAAACGAAAGAAAAGGACAAATAGAAAGAGCAAGACAAATTTATTTGCAAATATTAAGTATCGATGAATTAGTACTGACAACATGAATAACTTTGTTTTTGTTTGTTTTCTGCTACGGACAACATAATTTGCTCAGATATAAGATACGCAGCGAAGGAGTTGTTCGGTCTGAAAGTTGGTAGTATCTGAAATACGGACTGAATATGGACGAACTTTTCGCATTTGAATCCGCATTTCTCAGCACATCAAGGTCCATATCAATGAAATATCTCTTATCTGGTTGATGTATTTTATATATTTGTATAGTTCATTTCATTTTATATTATTTAACCACGGTAGCCCCGTCAGTCCCGTGGGGACTGCTTTACAGGGGGCCGTGCAAAAAAGACTACAAAGTAAAAACCTAATTTACAAATGTTGCTAACTTAAGTTGAATAGCAATATAAAAACTAAAAATGTCCATAACAAAATTTTACGAAAATTAAATCAAAAGAAAAGTGAAATCACACCCTCTGCAATGGCTCGTTTAGCCTTTTCTTGAAGGTAGGAAGAGAGGGTGCATATTTGACATCCAAGCTTAATTTGTTCCAAAGCTTAGGTCCACGAAATGAAATAGACTTCTGCCCATTTGACGTTAGTTAGTCGCACTCTGATGATAACTTAAGGTAAAAAGGCCTCAGTGTCATGTGTGAATAACGTAGACTTGTTACGTTTTGAAGGGATCATGAAACATACTGAAAGCCTTTTTCCTCTGAAGCTCATCAAGAGTATGAAACGTCAGATAATATCCATCTGAAAGATGAAACGAGAAGTTTGGCTACAAAATATATGAATTTCATGCGAACAGACGAGAGAAAAAGGTACCTAAAGCAATTCAAAGTTCAGGATGTTTCACCACAGGGAAACCAGGAAATAATTGTTGCTAAAAATAAAATTTGTAAAAAAAATTTGTCTTTCTTTGTCCCCTGTGCGCTTAGTCATTTTTGTACCTTAGCAGTCTTTCGCGGAGCACAAAAATGACTATGCGCACAGGGGAGAAAGAAAGACAAATTTTTTTATAAATTTTATTTTTAGCAACAATTATTTCCTGGTTTCCCTGTGGTTTCACGACTAAGTATGGAAGCAATACTTCAATAAATTTGTTTAGACATTAGGGTTGTAAAATCTGAAATGCACGTTTTGGACCGAAAATGGAAAAAATCTTCTGCATTCAATTATGCAAATTAGATTGCCATCATTGCACATCAATGATTACGTTAGGTGACCATCAATGCACGTGATGCACGTGACCATAGAAGACAACAACAACCAAACTGGTGCCATGTTGTCAACAGCAAGCGAAGAGGGAGGGCCTAGAAAAATTGCTGTGCAGAAGAGGGAGCAGCTGTGAAGATCTTCAAAATGAATGAAGCCGTGCAATTATTCGATGGTCATCTATCTGTCATCCAAACTCCACTTGCAAAGAAACTTGCACCAAAAGAAGTTCTTGTTAAGGTGAGAAAAAAGGGATTTTCTGATTCTGTTTGATAAACTGATCAATTGCTTCAAATGATTTCCATAAGGTGCGAATGCTTTACCATGATTATGATACCCAGCAGTCAAGCTATCTCCAAAGCATAACAAATTCATCAAAAATGGGTTATGCAGCTTTAACGGCTTTGGGATAGGGGGTGGTAAGTGCTGTTGTTGTTTGGTTATCAAGGCTGTTGTTGGTGGCTGAGCAATTGTAGTTTTCTTCACCAAGGTTTTAGTTGGGGCAACTGAGTGATGATCTGAAGGCGAAGGCTGTCCTGTTGATGCTTGCTGATTTGCAGGAGCGAGGCCTAAAGCTTTGAGACCTTTGAGAATCATGGATAAGTTAGGAATTTAACTGAAAATTTAATGGACTGAGATTTAAGAAAAGAGACTCGCAATGCGAGAATTGTTCTATTGTCTTTCTATTGACTATGCACACCAGTGGCGGATTTAGGGGGGCAAGTGGGGGCAACTGCCCCCCTTCACGATGAAAACTCAGCTTGGCGCCCCCTTTTGGCGAGAAATGTGCCCCTCATCGTGACCCTACCACACTCTTTTTTAACTGTTTTGATTAGAATATGGGGTGAAACATACAAATCAAGGCATTATTTAGAAGAAAAACCAATCCAATTTGGGTTCGATTGTGTAGCAGCTACTGACGAAAGAATTAATTGAGTTAGAATGCCTAGAAACAAGTTCCTTTTTAACTAGCTGTTTATTCGAAGGTACTGATTATATGTAGCCTGTAAGCCTCGAAGTTCTAAGTTGAGATAATCTTTCTAATACTTACTTTATTTAATTACTGAAACATTCCCCACTCAGTTGAATTCTCCAAGTGGACAGGAATTCTATAGTTTAGGAGAGAAAATATTGCTTTAAATTTAATAGAATTTATGTCTGAGTAACCTTTTATTGTGTAAAATTCTGCCTGCTTGGAAAATTACTGGAAATTCCACTTCACTGACCCTTAAAAATGCTTACGAAATGAAGAATGTGTTGTCTGTATCCTACAGATTCACCTGAAAGAAAGTGCATGGGAGAATTATGGTACAAAATCCACATTTTGCGGTGAAGTAGCCAAATCGCTAATCGAGTCTGTGAACCCATATCTTCTGCTTCTTCATCGGTTTTCTATCGCTACATTCTGCAGACTGGAAATTGACTATCTTCAAGTTTTGCACAACCATGATAATTTATCAAATTTTATTTTAGGTTAGCTATTCTGGTGTTTGTGGAACAGATCTTCATATATTAGGTGGAGAATTTCCAGTTTCAAAGTCAGCAGTTGTCCTTGGACATGAATTCTGTGGGATAGCTGAAGATGTTGGAAATGAAGTGAAACATATAACAGCTGGACAGAGGTGATTACACACTGAGAATGACAAATTTCAGACTAATTTAATTTCAGACAAATACGTTGTCCAAAAATGTTAATGACAGAAATTTTTGATATCTGAAAATCTTTGTGTCTGAAATCTTTAAAGCAACTTGAAAGTGGAGCTGGAGCCTTTCAATTTGATTGAGAATAGCTAAATGCAATATCATCTTCTTCCCCTCCATTGCTATCATCAATAATATCAGTCAGCTTTTCCCATTGATGACAAAGAAAGAATTTAGAGTGATGTAAAATGGTCTGTTGTTATTGTGCCCCATAGACCATTTCACAGTTTGGAGAAAGGGACTGAGGACAGTGCAGCCAATTCTGCCAGCCTTGGCAACAAGTAGGAAATCTGGAGAATCCTCTCCTCTACAATGATAAGTGTACCGCTCACTGCTCAGTCGCATCCAAAGAAGTATCGTACAACTCTTGAAAGGTGTAAATAAATTGAAAATAACTCAAATTTGCACAGAGATGTGACCAAGCCGCAAGCCATACATTTGCCACTGTAGAGGAGAGGATTTCCCAGATTTCTACTTGTTGGCAATGCTGGCAGAATCAGCCGCGCTCTCCTCAGTCCCTTTCTCCAAATTGTGAAATGATGGTCTATTGAGCTTTTTCAATTATGCTAAGATTCCAAAAGCGTAATATGGTGTTTCTACAAGAACTAAATGGTCTCAAAAGGATTTTCTAAACAAAGGGTTCCTGTTGACAAATGGTATGAGCTTTAGGTATTATGCCACCGAGAATGAAAGCTGCTTTAGCTGCCATTTTCAAAAAATTAAATCAATTTTTCAACTGCACCATTTTCTCAGCCATTATTTTAAGTTAGTTCTTTGACAGTAAACAGCCATTGCTAATGACCATGTTCTGAGAACCTTTTTTCCCCATTTCAGAGTCGTGATAAACCCAAACAGCAACTGCAATGTATGCAGATACTGCACAAGAGGTGACCCGCACTTTTGCAAAATTGGTGGAATAAGGTCAACTGTTGGAATCTGGAAAAATGGTGGATGGGCAAGATATTGTAAGGTATGCATTGTGAGCTATTCAGCATTGAAATATTTAACGAGACACAATCACTGAAAATTTAATGGACTGAGATTTAAGAAAAGAAACTCGCAGTGCAAGAATTGTTCTATTGTCTTTCTATTGACTATGCACACGTGCCATAAAAAGTGTGAGTATAAAGCTTCCTTTTTATCTTTCCTTTTACTGTTTTCCCATACTTCTAGAAGTTGTATGAAAATAGTAAATACATTTTCGGATGTGCAAAGTCTCTACTTTGTGCACGAGGAGTCTTGTTGAGATTTTCAGACATAAAAGATTTGTGATTGTGTCTCTTTAAGTTAAATTAGCAATGTGCTTCAGTCTGACGTGAATCATTCTATGGTGTGAAAGATTTTAAATTAATTTATCCATGTGTCTTTGCAGATGTAAGATCTAATTAGCAGGGGTTCAGAATGGTACTGATGCACATAGTATTAGATGAGAGACCCTGCTTTTTCTACAATATTGAAAGATATTGGGAAATTGTTTTGAATAGAATCGAAACAATACTTCTTTTGAAAATTAAAAACGTATATTTGTTGGTGCTTGTTGCTTTTTTCTTCTCATAATTTGTTTAAAAGGGACAATATTGATTTTGAGCCACATTTATTCAAAAGGTGCAATCCTGGTTAGGGGTGTTCTTTTTTCAAGGATTAATATGAATGAACCAACTCAATCATGGAACACTTTCTTTTGTAGTTATCTTCTTCCCTTGTTCATCCACTTCCAGAAGAAATTGCAATGCCACTTGGTGTATTTTGCGAACCCTTTTCGTGCCTTGTCCGAGGTTGGGAAAATATGCAACCTATCAGATCAGATTCTACTGTTCTAATTTGTGGAGCAGGTGAGATAGTTTGTTTATAACAATAGCTGATTAATATAAAGGAATGCAAAATATTAGCTCTTGAAAAAGATTAATTAATTTGAGAAAAGAAATTTTAACATTTGGATTAATTGTAGACTAGAAATTTGACACTGGATTGAGAAGAATTCTAACACGAGATATTTTGGTTGAAAAGGTTGAAATGTCAAAATTTAAACAGTGTGCAATTATTTGTGATGGTGGGGTGTCTGGACTTTTTTCATATTTGGATACTTGCAAACTTAATTAGTGTTTATCCTTTAATTTTCTTTCCACCTTCAAAATATTATTTTCGACACTAGAAGCATGTCGATACTATTTCAGATCAATGATAGTTGAGAACACAGCCCCAACATAGAAACATTTCTTCCGGCTGATTTTCCTAAACTTAGAAACTAATGTCTGTACTTTCATGTTCACTTTAACGAAAATACCATTTCTGTCTGTCATACTTTAGTCAGGTTACCGGATAAATAAGCAAGACGAGAATATACTGTGTTTTTACTCTAAAATATGCAATTTTCACGTCAATAGCTGCTGCAACTTCGCCATTGGCTCGACAAAAATAATCAAAATTGTCCTCGTTGTTACATTAAATTTGAGATTTTCTTTTATCGCAGAAACATTGTTGAGAATTTTTTAATCCCTAGGAATCATTGGGTTGCTGTGGGCTTCGATATTCCACTTCAGAGGATATCGTGATTTCGTTATTATGGAAATATCTGAGAGACGAAGAAATGCTGCATGCGGTCTGGGCCTAGGTTTGAAAGTTGTTCATCCAGATCATCTTTTCAGTCAATACAACGAGGCTAAGCGAGATGGAAACGAGGATTGGGGCTTTGATGTCATTGTGGATTGCACTGGATCGCCAAAAGCAATTGAGCAAGAATTTTTGTATACGCGCAGAGGTATGAAAGTTGGATCTTTTTTGCCTTTTATTATCCTCGTTTTTAGGATAGGCCCTTTCGTCAGCGGAGAATTAAATACCTTTTATCTGGTTCAAATGTTCTTTGAAAGACCCCTGAAAGCCTACACATCTGGTCAAGGTAGGTATTATACTGTAGCTGGATGTAAGTGTACTGTCCTATTCACCTCTCAGAGCTGTAAACCCCACGTAATATATTTTTTGGCAAAATGGTCTCATCTCAAGGGATGCAATACAACAGTTTTCAAATAGCAATTTAACAGCCCAATGGAATCGATTTGTCGATAGATTTCTTGACATGTTCAAAAACGATTATTGCTGCGGAAAATTAACTGATGCCTTTATGTATCTCCACTTTAAATTGCAGGGTATATCGAAGCACAGGGCTTTAAGATTTATGATGACGCAACTCTCTTTCATTTTTTGAACGGTTCAAATAAGGAAAATAGTTGCAAATTGCAGTATTCTGTTTTCAGGTGCAAAACTGGTCCTGTTTGGATGCTGTCCACAGAAATCAGAAATCAAGATTGACCCATTTGAGATTTACAACAAAGAATTAGCAATCATTGGATCACACATCAACCCAAATACATTTCCAAAAGCGATCAAAATGGTCAAAGAAATGGGAGAACTTGGATACCTTGATTTCGACAAACTTTGCACTAAAAAGTTCTCATTACAAGACTATCCCGCTGCGCTTGATTCGTTAAAGAAAGGTGAAATTGCCAAGGCGATCTTTGAAGTGAATAGCGAGACTAAATGATTGATCGAAAATGTTTTTTAAATTGCTGATGTTACTGCAAAGATTGCTGAGCTGTAGCTGTAGCTTTGGAGGCTTGGGAATAAATCAGAAATAATTTTGTATTTAATTTTAATTGAAGTTTAAGGGGTATCAGGTATCAAAACAAGCTGGAGAAAATTTCGTAGAATAGAACTGAAATATTGCTATACCTAGAAAAGAGAGTGTCATAATCATTATCATCGTCATAATAACAATCATCATCATCATTTATGTAGGTATTGTAGCCCATTCAGTATTGCTGGTTTACAAGGGGTCATCCAAATATGGGACCATAGTTATTATGGGAGCTGAAATTTAGCTGCACGAAATTGTCTAAAATTAGTCAAATTATTGACTACCTCCATGCCAGTTTTGCGGTTTCTTCGAGGTTGATATGCCTGCTTGAAAGCAAAGTGTGATTATCTTGGTCTCGTTAGGAATAATATTTGAGTAAACTTTTTGAGCATTAATAATTTCGGGCTTTAGCGGCAACTGCTGCAACCATTTTGACTATGCGACTGAACAGAGAAAAAACTATAACCAGGAATATGAACATTTGACTTTATGGGATTTTCAAAAGAATCCCAAGTTTCGGAAACACCTACAACATCAAACTTGATTCCCAAACTTACCATTGTAGAAACAAGCTCATAATAATTTTGCTGATTATCAAAATTTCTCAGCAATATTAAACTAGAAGGAAATTTAATAAAAACCACAATTGATCTAAACATTTAATGTATGTGTCGGATGATTTTTATCCATCTTCAGTTTCGGATGATCTATATCCATTTTGGCGTTTGTCAAGAAAATCATGAATTATCATCATCATCATCATCATCACTTTATTTTAAGTAGGCTGACAAGATATCTAGATATATTAAAGCTAATTTAGGCCTACTGTGAGCAGTGCATGCCACATCCAGGCATGGCAGGCCCCTAGTTTAACATCCCTTTCGATTGACGGACGATTATGCACCGATTTGAATTAAATTACCAATCATTTTGTAGCAGAAAGCCTAACTTAGAGGTAAAATTCATTTCAGTATCCACGCAGTTTCGAATGGGATCGCGAAATTAAATGTCCTTTTTTATACCGCCAGCTCTTTGCGGCACCTTTTTAGGCTTTGATATTAGAAAGCGTTTTTAATCAAACTGAAATTCGGATGTTTTCGGCAAATAATCAGAAGCGTCCTCGCGAATGATTTTCTGAGCAGTCGGAGAAAATGAGTTTCAGAATAATCCTTTGAAATGATTTTCTGAGCTGTTGGACGAAATGAGTTTCAGAGTAATCCTGGGAAATGAGTTTCTCGACAGGCAAAAAAGTACACATATTTTGATAAGAAATTAAGAAGTTCACCCAGTACTGAAATTTTCTTAAGATTCTCAGTATTTGAGTACTTAAAGAACGCCGGTCAACCAGCATCCTTTGCGGTCGCGCTTTGCAGAGAATGTTGTCATATGAAAATGGCCGCCGCAGTCGAAAGGCAACAAGCGAAGCGCGCAAAGGATGCTGGTTGGTTGGCGTTCTTTAAAGTTTCTTAACGGTTTTTAGGAGTTGCTGTTATTAATGTTTCAATTTATTAATGTTTCAAGTTATTGATATTTACATCCTGTGCCCTAGTGAACAATTTCACAACGAAGTTCTATGATTCCATGCTACTGTCTAGACATTACTCAAGTACCTTCGGAGGACTACAATACAAGAGGCAATTGAAAATAAAGTCAAAAGATGCTATGAATTTTCTTGACTAAAAGACAAAGTTTCTTAAATAATTTTGTCCCAGTGCCGAAGTTTTTCAACTTTTGGTGACCTGAGAGTCGAATTGCTTATAAAGAGTTTCTTATAAAATAATTACGCATGCGTTCCTGATAAATTCGAAGAAAGCATTCTAAGAGTAGTAAATCTGAAAAAAATGATTAGACTAGAAGATGGCTTTTTCGCGTAATTTTATGAAGAATTATTTGCTATTTGAGGTGTGCTTTTATCTAGGAAACAGGTATCACAATTTTTGATTGAACTAAGGGAGTTTCTTAAAAAAATTTAAAGCTTCTTAAAAATTTATTTAAAGCTTCTTAACAAGTTATTTAAAGCTCCTCAAAAATTACTTAAAGTTTCATCAAAATTATTCAAAGCTTCTTAAAATTATTTAAAGTTTCTTAAAATGCTTTAAAGCTTCTTATAAATTACTTCAAGTTTCTTAAAAATTATTCAAAGCTTCTTAAAATTGTTTAAAGTTTCTTAAAATTCTTTAAAGCTTCTTAACAAGGTATTTAAAGCTTCTTAAAAATTACTGAAAGTTTCATCAAAATTATTCAAAGCTTCTTAAAATTATTTAAAGTTTCTTAAAATGCTTTAAAGCTTCTTATAAATTACTTCAAGTTTCTTAAAAATTATTCAAAGCTTCTTAAAATTGTTTAAAGTTTCTTAAAATTCTTTAAAGCTTCTTAACAAGGTATTTAAAGCTTCTTAAAAATTACTTAAAGTTTCTTAAAAAGTTACTAAAGTTTCTTAAAATTATTTAAAACTTCTTATAAATTACTTAAAAGCTTCTTAAAAAGTTACTAAAGTTTCTTAAAATTCTTTAAAGTTCTTAACAAGTTATTTAAAGCTTCTTAAAAATTACTTAAAGTTTCGTAAAAAGTTATTTAAATTCTCCTAAAATTATTTAAAGCTTCTTCTTACGACAAAATCATCACATAAAAATCATGCAATGTAAATATTGAATTTTGATGCAATTTACTAAAAAGAATCCGATGTACTTTTACGATAATTCTTAACAGGAAGATTTTTGATATCTTGATACTTATATGAATTACAGCGTTTTCTCTTTTTGTACGAAGAATTCAAACAAGATACGAATCGTGTCACAAATCTAGCCTCACAAAAGTTGCTTGCTATGAAACTGCAAAAGTAATTTTCGTATTATTTCTTAAATAAAATTGGCTTTATAGATGTTCGCAGATCTTTGATCTTAAGCTCATCAAAGAGGCTGTTCTTGTCAAAATTGCTGTTTCTTAAACTAGGCAAATTTAACAAGTCTTAAATCATTGAAGAACACGCCTTACTTAACTCAATTTACTCGGAAATTATTTAACTAACAGCTGACATGGAGATAACAAGTTTAGGAAAGTGTGTTAATAATTGATGTACTGCAATCCATTCACATTGAGAACGAATAAACCGTTATTAAGGGAGCGGTCATTTTTAATCATGGGTACCGGGGCGGAGGATTTTCGACAGGGGTATGAAACTTTTTTCCATTATTTTGTGGGGGTACGAAAATATCAAGAGAAATTTTTATGGGGTACGAAACTATTTTGCTTGAAAAAAAAATTATATGAAGTCATCAATCAACATTTAAAAGAAACATTAACAGTATTGAGGACTATGTACACAGCATACGTTCACAACAATTTTTTTCAAACGCTGTTAATTTTTCTTTGTGAAAAATGATGTGACTGAGGTTTGTTTGCTGTCACTAAATTCTTTCTGCATCTTGCTTTGTTTTTTCTTTGCAGTCATGTCACTTGCTTTCAAGAGATGTTCTTCCATTCTCTCAACTGCTTTTTCAGCTTCTAAAATGCTGCCATCAAAATCTACAAATACACCATTCTCAATCAGCAATTTCAGGCCATTCAAATGTAATTTAGGCAATAACTTGTTGAAACCATCTTCAATCAAGTCATGTTTCTCAATAGAGAAACTAAAATCAGATTTGCTGACCATTTCAGAGAAGTCCACTTTGCAAGTAAGGCCAAGACAAGCTGATGCACTTTTCAGGCATCGCTGCTTCAGTTCTTTTTCTGATTTGCTTTTATTTTCCTGCTTCTTTTTTCTATACAATTTTTTCTATATATTTTATACACAAAGAGTTCTGGATGAGGTACCAAAACATTTTACTGAAAAATGGTGGGGTACGAAAACTTTTTCTGTATTCAAGATGGGGTATGAAATTGTTTTTAATTATGTGAAATTATCCTCCGCCCTGGTACCCCGGATTAAAAATGACCGCTCCCTAATTAGAGCCAGCCCTAAATTGTTGTTGCTTTAAAACATGTTTGGAGCTGCTAAGGTACATACAAATAGAATTATTATTCAGTTGGGCGTATTTGCCTGGGATGGGTGGGGTGGGGGGCTGGTAGACCTGCATTCCTCCCCCGTTTTTAAAGGTAGAAAAATTTGTAAAAATCCGGCCTGTTCGGATAACAGACCGGATGCTATGCGCTATGCTTGTTCTTAAGAGAGCAACTTTAAGGGGTTTTAAACCTTTAATAAACACACCTTAATTGACTCAATATACTTGTAATGACGTTTACTAACAGCTAACAGAGAGATAAAAGGTTTAGTGAAAGGGTGTTAGTAATTGATGTAAGAGAACAATTTGATCACCATTTACAATTTTATGTTACTTGATGGTTTGAGAAAGTTTGAGAGAGAGAGAGATTGAACCTCGATAACTCAAACAATTTAACAGTTCCCTTTCCAAAGCTTAAAGGTGACCTGAAACGAATTTTTTTATTTGCGAAAGCCAATCGCTTGGTTGAACAACGAAGAACGCTGTTTTCAGTTTTTCCAGATCCTGTTTGCCACTGGACTTTCTTTTTATGAGATAGATGACATTCCTGGGCAATTTTTGTCTCTCTAACATACTTCAGCAGCAGGTTTAATCACAAACCTAGTCAATGTCACCGATTTCTCTACTCTCTGACTATCCTTTCCTTAGAAATATGCAAACAAAATGACGTCATCATTTCAAGACACAAAACAGTGAATAACTCTGAAACGAAACAAAATATCACAAAACTTTAAACGGCATCACTAATCAAACCATTTTGTCACTTCCTTTTGCAAATAAAAATTGTCGCTTCAGGTCCCCTTTAAGTGCTGGGTTAACTAAGGACAGCTGGAACAGTTTTGTGCCTTCCTTGAGACTTCGAGTTACTGATGTTCAACTTTATTTGTAAACAGTCTTTTACCATATTGGCGTATCTTCATTCCTGGGAGAATTTGAGACAATCAAAGGTTTTAAAACCTTTAACAGAAATTCCTTAATTAGCTTAATCTACGCATATTAATTTAACCAACAGACAGATGACGGATTTATTAAAAATGCTTTTAATAGTTTATGTATAATCCTCAAGAAATGGAGAGCCAATAAACTGTTAATAATTAACGTCAGTCCAGTCCTAATTTCATTTTGCTTCAAGTTTTGGGAAGATCTTGAGAGCTGCAAAGGTTCGTACAAAAAGAATTATGTACCTTATAGGCGTATATGCTAGGGACAGGGGGCTAGTAGGGCTTCAACCCCCTAAAAGCTAGCAGAATTGGAAAGAATTTGCTTGTTTGGACAAATGATGGGATGTTATGTTGGTTGTGAAGTAGCATTGAAAACTTTTAAAACCTTTAAGAGAAACGCCTTAATTAACTCAATATACTCATATTAATTTAGTTAAAAGATAGTACAGATATATGACGGATTTATTAAAATGTTCTTAATAATTTATGAATAATGCTCAAGAAACTGAGAGGCAGTGAAGCTGAGAGCTAACCAGATACCTTCTGTCTGTCTGGTCCCAATTTCGTTTGTGCTTGGCAGGGTTCTGAAAGCTGGTAAGGTACGTATAGAAATAACTGAAAAACATCAAGGATATATTTTAAAAAGCTGAGCGTTTCTTTATGAATAATCTTCAAGAAACCGAGGTCCAATCATTGGTTGCTAATTAAGGTCTGTCTAGTCGCAATTTCATGTTACTTCAAGTGCTGGGGAAGGCTCTGAAAGATGCAAAGGTACGTATAGAAATAACTAAAAAACAAAAAGGATATATTTAAAAAAGCTGAGCGTTTCTTTATGAATAATCTTCAAAAAACCGAGGTCCAATCAATGGTTGCTAATTAAGGTCTGTCTAGTCGCAATTTCATGTCACTTCAAGTGCTGGGGAAGGCTCTGAAAGAGACAAAGGTACGTTTAGAAATAACTGAAAAACATCAAGGATATATTTAAAAAAGCTGAGCGTTTCTTTATGAATGATCTTCAAGAAATTGAGATCCTGTCAATGGTTGCTAATTAAGGTCTGTCTAGTCGCAATTTCATGTTACTTCAAGTGCTGGGGAAAGCTCTGAAAGAGACAAAGGTACGTTTAGAAATAACTGAAAAAACTGAAAAACATCAAGGATATATTTAAAAAAGATGAGCGTTTATTTATGAATAATCGTCAAGAAATTGAGGTCCTTTCTATGGTTGATAACTAACGTCAGTCTAGTCCCAATTTCATGTTACTTCAAGTTCTTCAGATGCTAATTGTCAATGTCTGTATTTGAGGAAACTTCTCCAGCACTTTTTTAAAGCCATTGCTTTCCATTTATTTGCAGGAGTTGTTTGCAAATTCGACTTTTTCATGAACAGAAATATATTTCAAACCCTGCATACAGCCGATGGCTGGTGTGCGAAGATGACCCTAGCCCGACACGACACTAGAGATCATGGCATGATTCACGACGATTAGAATTCCAACAAGACCTGAAAGCCCTTGAATTTCTTGGATGGTAAGAATAAGTCTTGTCCTTTGTCTGCAAATTATTCGTGCGCATGCGTAGTCGTAGCTGTGTGCATGCGTCTAGGATGACTGCAAGTGTTTAGATTACATCACGTCCGTTTGTTTTAAAAACAAGGGCGGAAAATGCCTGTATTCCGAACAATTTTGCCTCTTCCACTGACCATATGCAATTATTTTGTCTTCTGAACAACAATCGATGTGCTTCAGGAGCTTATCACGATTGACTCGTCAAAGGAAATTAGCTCACTTTAAAGCCCTCTATTGTTTTCAGATCCGGAAGAAATGTCAATATTTTTGCAGACTTTTTGCTGCTGATTCTATTTACTGCACATCTTAAAAATTGAAATGATTGTTTTAGAAGACCACAAAATATTTATTTTCCCTATAAACAGACGCACCGTTACTAATAAAATATTTCGCAAGACCTCACACTGTTCCTAAAAACATATGTTCTTATTTAAGAACGAAAAACTTATTTTTCTTTTGTCAATTTCATGCCCAGGTAGTGGACACCATTGGCTTTGTATTATCATAAAAAGGTAACGTAAACAAACTAAGATTAAAAATAAGCTTGAAATAAGCGATGCACAGTTTTATATTTCCATAGAACAGAATCACTCTCCTTCGCAGAGGCTGAACAGAATCGTTTATGAATTGAAACTATATTTTCATTTTCTATTCATGTTGTTATCACTAGATCACAAGCAGTTAAAGATTCATTGCTAACCATGATCCTTTGCGGCCCCAAAGTCGAATTTCATATGATATGGAAGTCGCTTCTAGCCTACGTTCTGTTTGTTTTGCTTTTCATTCAACGCGCAAAGGATCATGGTTGGCAATAAGTCTTTAAGTCGAAATATGCGAATGTCTCAAAAAGTATAAGGTGAGTTGCATAATCACCTATGGCCTTGTCAATCAGGCACTTGCCGGTAAAAAGACTAGCTCCTTTTTAGGAGAGAATAACACAGAAACACCAGTTTACAGGCTGTCCCAACAAATTGTGCTCGGTTTGTGCGGCTGCTGTGGAGAAGCTGTAACTTCAATTATCCCATTTTTGATACAGTTACATAGGAAAGGCTTCAAATTAGAGTTTGAGACCTTGTTTGAGTCAATTTAACTAGTGGTTGTTGTTTTATGTTACAAGAAAGGCAAGATAAATAGTTACTTCGAAAACAGCAGCAGGCCTCATTAAGAATATCCTGTGCCTGCGAGCAACTTGTTGGGCAAAATATGCCTGCAATCAAAGCACGCTGACTGCAGTAGTGTGTAATGATATTTTGTGCCTGCGAGCGGCGCTCTCGCACATTAATGAGATCTGAACAGCAATCCCTTTGTTCTCCAAAATTGTCAAAATCAAGTAAAAATTGCAAGAAAGGGTTCTAGCGTTGTAATTTGATTTTTCTGTATTTGAAAAAGGGTTAATAGTGGTTTTTATTTACAACACGACTGAAAAGAATTACACAACATTATTGGTTTCAAGAGATGTTTGTTTACGTGAACAATTCTCAAGAGATATTTGTTTACGTTATCTATGACGTATGTTACAAGCCATGAATATGCGAGTACTTGTACTTGATTCTTGTGGAACACCATCAATATTAAAATCTGCATTTCGAGAATTCATGAAAGTTGTATGGGCTATTTTAAAATTTTGAAATCACATTTATTATGCATTGTTTGTTTCTTTATTCTAGATCTCTAAGATTTTCTAAGATTTGTTGAGGTTTTTCGAGATTTTTCGAGATTTTTGGAGTGATTTGCCACTCTTAGGACACCATCAAATTAAAATCTAAATTGCGAGAATTCATGAAAGTTCTATGGGCTTCCGTAAAAATTTTAAATCTCATCTATTATTTATCACCTATTTCTTAATTCATGCAATATAAAGCATATTTTAATGTTTACATAGGATAATTTTGTTATGACTGACAAATTCAATTGTTTGCTCTTCCTCTCTCAGGAAATCAAGAAAACTTTTCAACAACTTGGTCCCTTGGTTTATTAATTTTATCCCATTTGATGATGAGAGAAAGAAGGTGATAACATGGTAAATGGAAAAATGAGCGAAGGTAAACAATTATTTTTGTCGATGTACTTTGTCGTCACTGTGGCAGGTGAGTAAAAAAACTTAGTCCTTTTGGAAATTCGTAGATATTGATCTAATTGGCTGATCTCAATAATTCTTGTTCTCATCTTGTGATTAATGTCTAGCTTAGATTTAGGGACCAAATTTTGGTATCTATTTAAACATTTCGTTCTTGAATAACGATCAGAATATCGTATCGTTCTGAAGCTTTTTTAGGCCTAAGAGAAAGGCTGGTCGGTTTTTTAGCTTCTAAACAGCCTTTCAAAAATGTTTTGTCATGGGAGATGAATAATGAATGGATTGGCTTGAGTTCAAGGCTCTGTTTTCTTAGTTTGTAAAAGTTTGAATTTCTTCAAGACACAAGTGGTGTAATCCTCTGACTTTGCTGCCATAACAGTCAGGCGGACAGGGTTCGATCCCAGGTAGAGCCCTACCATTTGAGCGTCATGACAAGGGGTCGCAGACTCGATTAGGTCTTCTCTACTTCTGCGGTCCCAGCGCTTGGCACTAAAAATGCAACTTCACCTTCACCTTCACCTTCACAAGAATTATTACAGACTCTCTTGTAGGTAAAAACTGACTAGCCTTTTGTGTAGGCCTAACGAAGGCTTTGAAACTGTACAATCACCTTTACGACACCGAAATGCTTAAAGATCCATTGCTAACCATGATCCTTTGCGGCGCCAAAGGTGACTTTCGTATTATCTGAAAGTCGTTTCTGGCCTAGGTTCTTTTTGTCTATCTGTTCATTCGGCGCACAAAGGCTCATGGTTGACAATGGGTCTTTAAAGAGATAGCCAAACGTAGTCTTTTAATTTAAGTTGAATTTTTATCAATAAGTTAAAACAAGATAAAATTATTTTATCTTGATTGAAGTAAGAGTCTTTGAGATCGGTTTAGTAGATCAATCTCCACAAGGTATCTACAAGGTGCACGTCTTTTTGACTCGCCCAATATGTGCGCAGCTTCCTCGGCCCCATAATGAAATGTTTTCAAGGCAAATAAGGACTAAAATCAAATTCTTTGCAGAAGGAAAAAGAAGTCACAACATGAATTATAATTTTCTGAATATTAACTTTTTGGAGACTCTCCACAGAAACTAAAGATGATTTTTTTCGTTAATTTTATCGATTAAAGTATAACTGATGACGTAGAGACCAAGCTTAGGTATGAGTGACAACATTTAGGCGTCCCCAAAGCGATTAGAATGTTGACATAGATATCTAAACTGGATTCCTAACTCGAAGTTAGACTTTTAACGATAGATTAAAGCAAGTTTCTTTGATCAGCTCTCTGAGATTCCTGGTCTAAATGTCAACTTAGACGATAAACCTTTGCGTGATTTGCTTCTGTTCGGGGATTCACAGCATAATGTGATTATCAATCGAATGATCCTCGAAGCAACAATTTCTTTCGTCAGAAAGACGAAATGGTTTTCAGATTTAACTTAAGCATAAAACAGCAGCAACGTTTCCAGTTTATTTTTAGTGTTTGTACTGGGTGTCTTGGAAAGAAGTACCCCCATTTTGTATCATGAATAGCAGATCTGGCTTATAATCTGTGAGGTATTTTTGGGCTTTTGATCCATTTGAGAATTTTTGGTATTGTCTATTAGCTGCTTCAAAGTGGATTAGGGGAGGAGTCTTCTTTCTGAGACACCTGGTTGAGTTTGTTCTTTTGTAAATCTTATGTATATTGTTGCATTGTTGTAAGTGGCTGTCATAGTTGGAACTCGATGACATTATATCCTTTCCAGCTATGGCAACCATAGAATATTGGTATGTATTTATAGTTTTTAACTTGTTTTTATTTGTGATAAAAAAGTCTCCTTGAAATCGATCAATTAGATTAGTTTTACACCTGCCCAAAAGGTATGCCTTTTTAAAACGTTCACCTCATCTGGTAGTTACCACCAATTAACTTCGCTTGGCATGCTGGACAAGATTTAGGACGGTGGACCATGCTACCTTAAAAGCTGTAATTAGCTCCCTATCTTTTAAGCCCGCACTTTATTTCACCCCTACTTTCTGAGCCAGCATTTTATCCGCCTTCCATCCTTTCAAATCTTAGCGGCTGTCAGAGATATCATACTTCATTGACAAAATTTGAATGTTAATTTTCAACATGACTGGGGTTAACACTGCATTGAATTTTTATATATTACTTGCAAGATTGTATGTTTATTCCAGAAATTGTGAAGTAAAGGTCCCCAAAAATTGATCATTTGTAGCTTTGAAATCTAATGTTTTGAATAAGCTAAGCTCCCCCTCTAATAAGCCCTCTCCTCCCCCCCCCCCTCATGAGCCCTTTGTGCTCAATAGAGCCTTTACGGTAAATAATAGCCATTTTTGTTGTTGTTTATTTTGCCACAAGTCTTCCAGGCAAAGACTAGTTGCCGGACATTTCGTTCAGAATAGAGTTTCATGACACCATTTTCGTTGCAGCACCTGTTTCTTTATCAATGCGCTTAAGCCTAATCAATTATTCATTTCTTTTTGTTCACAGCTTTGGATATTTGCTTGCATTCGGAGCCATTTGTCTATCGCTAGTAATTCTCATTCCGCAAACTGGAGAGATAGCAGAAAATCCTTCAGCCACGAGACACACCGAGCGTCACCAGAAAATTCTCAGGCTACAAAATAGAAGAAGAGTGACCAGAAAATTCTCAGGCTACGAAATAGAAGAGGAGTGACCAGAAAATTCTCAGGCTACGAAACAGAACGAAAGCGCCTTTGAAAACCTTATGCCACAAAATAGAAGAAGATTTACCAGAAAATTCTCAAGCTACGAAACAGAACGAGAATTACTCTTAAGTCTTCAGACCGCGAAACAGAGTTGGAGCTACCACGGAAAGGAACTGAAGAAACACCCAGAGAGTTGTGTAATGAAATTTAAGAGACAATGCGACCAACTTGACTGTGATTTTTAACTTTTACATTTGTATAGTATGAATCTTTTATCCTGAACTTGTAATTTTATATCTTTAATTCTTTTAGACTTCTAATTTTAACAGGACCTTGAATGATAGCAGCTTGTGTACAAGCTGACCAAGTTTACCTGTATAAATATGGATTATTATTATTATTATTATTAAGTAAGATATTGAATGTTTTTAATTGAGTTGCGTAAAACCTGACTTTGATATTGTCGTTTTGATCAACTCGCATTTATATCTCTTTCATACTTTAATTTATTAAGGAGAGTGACCGATCAGTCTAGTGGCTGATTTTCAGGGGGCCCTCCACATAAATACTTATAATTTCAAAAGGTATCAGCACGAAATAAACACTAGAGGCAATGGTTCTTGTCTAGTTTTACCGAAAATGAGCACCGAAACCGGAATAAAGTAATTTGCCTTCCAGGGAGCTTGCATTTTCAACAGACTTGAAAAAGCAACCCGCGATGAAATATCCATCTTACGATTTAAAAAGAAACTAAAACTTGCGAAGTCTTTATAGATTTCTACGAACAACGCATTTGACTCTATTGAATTTTTATCCTTAACTATTTTTATTCTTATTATACTTTAAAATTTAACCTCAACGATTGTCATTAGGTAGGATTACAGGTCCTTGAGTGATAGCGGATAGTTTATACTCTGAACAAGTCAACCTGTTTAAATATTAGTAATTATTATTATCATAATGTATAAAAGGTTAGACGAATCTAAGAATTACTCATCTTAATCAATAACACTAAATAGAAAACTAATTCCTATGAAAAGTAGAAGAAAAGTACGTAAAAACTTACAGACAAGGAATTTTCTCTAACCATCCGGCAACCAGCCTTACCCCCGCTCCCATGCCCGACCTCCACCAAACTGCCAACAGGGACCCAAAACCCACCCGGACACACCCCGAACCCCGACCGGAAGCGCCACTCCTCTGGTGGGACTCAACTCTAACAGAGGCGAGATCGTACGGTACTCATGAGTTTACGAGTAAACAAGGCTGTGAAGGCGCACACGGATGGGTCTCGTGCAGGTCTCGTGCTATAAAGGATCTGAAAGCAGAAAGCAAGAACCATCCACTAACAACGCATGCACAAGTCTTCATAAGGAGTCTGAGTATCAGTGATATGTACCTGGATCGATCCCGTGTAAACGCAACATAATTTGGGATCGATCCCGTGTAAAAACCTGCAAAATTTTGGGATCGATCCCAAACTGTATCGATCCCGTTCTGGATCGATCCAGTTTTCTCTCGTGAAACAGGGTCTAAAACTGATCATCAACATAATTAAGAAATCTTAAACCTTTGCCAAACTAGCAAATATTGTTTGCCAAACATTTGAGATTTTCTCGTATGGCCACGTCGCAAAGCATTACTTGACAAGCATAATTTGTTGGGCAATGTTTTTGAAGAAGTTCAAAATATTTTCTGCTTGTCGCAATGTTTGTCAAGCAATGTTTTGCGACGTGGCCAAACGGGCAAAGATTTTGCCTAGCAAGCAAATCTCAAGCTGTAATAATCCGCAAAAACGCTAAGAAATAGTCATCTGTTGTTTTTGTAAGATTCTTTCGCTGCACCGATTGCCTCAATTACATAGCCGTCATGCCACTAATCCCTTCAAAATCGACGACCGCTTTAGATGGATAAGAGTTACTCAGAGTTACTGCTCTGAAAGACTGTAGCGATTCCCTTTAGGAGCCCGGATGCGTCAAGGGCCTCAAACGAAAAGATTTTGCAGCTGTATAAAGAAAAGATTTTGCAGAGACGGTGGAAAGTTTATTTGCCTTGTATCGCACGCATTGTGGTACTGTATGGAGCAAAAGCATGGCTAAATGACGTATGATTCAGGAATAGCTTGTTGAAGAAGACGTTCTTTTTCATGCCGGAATGAATGAATGAATAGATGATTGCATGAATAAATGATTGAATGAATCGTTTAGCTCCGAAGAAGCTTTGGATGCCGAAGCGAAATATTATCACTCAAATATGCATTAATATTGAACGTTTCGGCTACCGGTTGAAACATTTAAATTTCTCTGGAACAAAAGGTTTGATATGAATGAGAAAGTGATTTTCTGGACGCCCGACTCGTGTGCTTTCATTTGATGTATAGTTTTTGCAAAATAGGTCGCTAAGGAATTCGCAAGCAAGAAAAAAGTAAGTATGTGTCAAAATGAGGTATCACTTCTTTTCGACATTGTTCTCATTGTATCGTTTGATGTAGGCCTTAATTAGCTGTAAATTAGCTATCTTTATTTTAGCCTACTATAAATAAATAGATGATGATGATGATGATGATGATGATGATGATGATGATGATGATGATGATGATGATGATGATGTAAGTCGGACCTTTGTTCTTTCATTTTGCGTTGGGTCAGTCGTCGGCGAGTTGGAAAACAAGCAGTAAGTAACATAGTGATGAATAAACATCTGTTAATCAGAAACTGTCTCACATAAGTTGAAATTTTTTTTTTTATATTCCATAAAATTTTACAAAACAAATTACCTCTACTATAAACTACAAGCTACTTTACAAACACTACGACAACGATACCCTGGGGAGCAAGAGACTATGACTACCCCGGGGCCATTACATAGAAAGTTAGGAAATGCACGTAGCTACTATTACTAAAAAGAAAATGATAATATACAAACGGAAAACGAAGCTACAAGTTGAGGTAGCTTTCAACCAAACAATTGCGCGTGAAGGTTTGGAGTTTAGAACTAAACATGGTAATCTACAAATTGACTATTTGGTTGCAAGCTGCCTTATGACATCACATAATTACAAACAAGGAGGATAATTACAAACAAGCATAATTGCAAACAAGGAGGATAATTACAAACAAGCATAATTGCAAACAAGGAGGATAATTACAAACAAGCATAATTACAAACAAGGAGGATAATTACAAACAAACATAATTACAAACAAGGAGGATAATTACAAACAAGCATAATTACAAACAAGGAGGATAATTACAAACAAGCATAATTACAAACAAGGAGGATAATTACAAACAAACATAATTACAAACAAGGAGGATAATTACAAACAAACATAATTACAAACAAGGAGGATAATTACAAACAAGCATAATTACAAACAAGGAGGATAATTACAAACAAACATAATTACAAACAAGGAGGATAATTACAAACAAACATAATTACAAACAAGGAGGATAATTACAAACAAGCATAATTACAAACAAGGAGGATAATTACAAACAAACATAATTACAAACAAGGAGGATAATTACAAACAAACATAATTACAAACAAGGAGGATAATTACAAACAAGCATAATTACAAACAAGGAGGATAATTACAAACAAACATAATTACAAACAAGGAGGATAATTACAAACAAACATAATTACAAACAAGGAGGATAATTACAAACAAGCATAATTACAAACAAGGAGGATAATTACAAACAAACATAATTACAAACAAGGAGGATAATTACAAACAAGCATAATTACAAACAAGGAGGATAATTACAAACAAACATAATTACAAACAAGGAGGATAATTACAAACAAACATAATTACAAACAAGGAGGATAATTACAAACAAGCATAATTACAAACAAGGAGGATAATTACAAACAAACATAATTACAAACAAGGAGGATAATTACAAACAAACATAATTACAAACAAGGAGGATAATTACAAACAAACATAATTACAAACAAGGAGATAAGTTGAAATGTTTTGCTTTAACAATTCTTTCGAAAACACATGGTGCAGCTAAAGTTATTGGAAAGAGTTTTCGTTGTTGAAAAGTTTTTGTCAAGAACAGTACTGCTTTCGTCCAAGATAATTACATCATTTACGAATGTTACTGTGAAAGCTTCTTTTGTTGATTACAGAATCAGAACAGATGATCATTTGCATCCATATAGCCGTTAGCTGCCGTAAGGTTGCCGGCGGCAGTGTTCTGCGCCATCTTCCATCTGCCATGCCCCCGGTACCGCAGTCGAACGATTCATATGGAAACGTCTGAATCTGGTGCCGCAACCTTCATGGTTGCGGCTGCCGGCGGTACCGGGAGAAGTGGTTTCCATATAAATCAAAATGGTTGCGGCATGCCGGCGGCAATGGTTCCGGCAAATGGCTGCGGCACCTTACGGCTATATGGAGACCAGGTTTTAATCGATCTTTTTTTAAGATTTCAAGCCAATCGACCTTTTAGCTATTCTACAAAGAGTCTGTATTGAGCAATATTTTCATGCACTTTCATTCAAAAGGTTCGATTGAATTTCGTTAGAGCTTCTATCACTGTTGTGCAGGTTCGAAAATTCGTTATATTTCTGCAAAATGTATCAAAATATCGCTCGATCCAGACTTTTTTGTAGAATAGCTAAAAGGTCTAGATTGTCACGCAAAGGAAATGCACAATGTTTTCGATACTTCCTTGACACGAAATTCATTTCAAATTCATCATCATCATCATCATCATCATCATCATCATCATCATCATTATCATCATCATCATTAATTTATTTTACGTAGGCTACATTAAAAAAAAAAAATAGCTAAATTACAGCTAATTTAGGCTATCGTTAAGATGAGTTGACTGGGCCATGCACAACTGGGTCACGCTCACGCACCTGACCTGATCAGGTGCGAAAATTTCCACGGTAATTAGGTATGATCCACTGATCAGGTGTAATCATTTACACGCTAAACAGTGAACATTTGGTGATGAACTTTAATATTAATTTAGGACAAGTGGATCTTCTAAAACTGAATTCACACTTAAGCGTCGTCCTTGATGCATTTGATATGTGATATTTGATTCTTTTAAGGAAGGTTTGTCCTTTAGCGGAAGCTGTTTTTCAAGGGGTGCTCTGATAAAAACTTAATTACAATATACAATTAAAAATAATGATACGGTAGAATATAAAAACCATAATGTTAGAAACCTATTTACTGCTTGTTCGAATGTAAACAACGCCGCCAGTGTGAACGTGTCCTTTGTGTTTCTGCTACATCGCAGCGCGCAATACTGCATTGCGCCACACTGTGTCGCTGCAAGGATGAATTCGGATTTGAGCTCGCATTTTATGACGCACAGGTCTCTTTTTTCATTCATTAATTTATTTTAAGTAGGCTGGAAAGATTTCTAGCTATATTACAGCTAATTTAGGGCTACTATGCATGCCGCATTCAGGCAAGAGACCCTTAGTTTAACGTCCCTTCCGAAGGACAGTGAACTGAATTGCTTGGTCAGGCATCTGGAAGGTCACCCATCCGGATTTCCAAGTGACCAAGCTTATCTTCAGTTACCTAACGGGAAATGTATAGGCTGCTTGGCCACTTACCCCACATATTATTATTCATCAGTCTTATTTACTCATGTTTGGGCCGCGTTGGCAAGGGCTAAGTTTGTGAAATAACAGATTCACGTTTCCTAAAGACGAAGCGACTTGCCTTTCTGGTTGGCTGCGCAGAAGGCGTGAAATCTATTCTTGAGGTTGCCAAATCGCTTTGTGTTACTATAACAATAGCATTGGAATGACCAATCATTTTTTATTCAGCTGCTCGATATAAAAATCATTAAAAATAGATCTGTGAACTAGTATATCATTATAATTGTTATTCAACAACAAGCCAACTGTTTGATCTTGTTATTGTCGAATTTTTGATTGCTATGATTCGAATTTAAATATTCGAAAATGATTATTCAAATGCAATTCTTTCTAGCTGACTTTCAAACTACAATGTGTATTTGATCGTGCGAGAAAGATAATTGCACGAGAGATTAGAACAGATGGTAAGTTTCTCAGTTACTTTTTATGGGTCAAATTTGGGTGTGCTGTAAAGTTCGTAGCCTTTTTGACAGACGACTGCACGCAAATTATCGCACAAATTTTTAAAATGTATTTATTTGACTTTCGAAATTATTTTATAACAAGTTAAAAGTTTATTGGGAACTGTCACATGTCTGTGTTTGAGTTTTTGACTTTGGGGCTAGAAAATGAAATTCCTTTGACAGTACTTTCACGATGGCAACGAAGTTTTTGGCATCTTGCCCGGTTTGTGCGGCTGCTGTGGAGAAGCTGTAACTTCATTTGTACCGTTTTTTACACAGTTGCATAGGACAGGCTTCAATGTAAAGATTAAGACTTTGTTTCAGTTAAATTGACGAGTGGTTGCTGACTTACGGCACAAGAAATTCAAAATATGTGCTTGAAAGCGACACTATCAACCCTTTAACAAATGTTGGAAAAAATTAAATGAAATCGCTAGAACCTTCTCTTGCAGTCTTTACTTGATTTTGACATTGTTGGTGAATAAAGTACCTGTTGTTTTTGAAGAAACGACTTATTTTGACATTTTTGTGCCATAAATCAGCAACCATCATGTCATCAAACAAGGTCTCAGACTCTAAGTTGAAGCCTCTCCTTTGCAACTATGTAAAAATGAGAACATTTAAGTTACAGCTCGTCCACAGCTTTTTTTTGGGATACTTTATTTAACGTTGGATACATATTCTAGCTTTAATCATAAATAAATACAATCAGCTAATTAATACCACACAAATGGGGCACAATGTTTTTGGGACATCCTGTAGTTTTATCGAAAAGCATACCCATAAATCTGGAGATCATCAAAAACCACACGCATAAATCCTGATCCCATCGTAAATATAGGTACCCTGAGAAATTGCACAACCCCGTACTGTGGAGTACTAAGTGATCCCCGGGGTTGGGCGTGACCAACAATTTATGATTTAATGTAAAGTTAGCTACGAACGGATAGCGAATAAATCTTTACTTAAAAATAAAATTAAAGTTCTCTTTGTTTAATTTCTTCACAAATAAAGATGTAGCGTTCCTTGCGTAAAGAATACTATTGTTTAATTTTTTTGTTGATTATCCTATGATTTAAATATTCATCATTTTTATAGGCAATTTATTACAAATTTATTGCACGCAACGATTCAATTTTTACATTAATATTTATTAAAAAATTTTAACACGCAAATTTTTAAAATTAGTTTTGATTCGTGGTTGCTTGTGGCAGGATTTGAGCAAGGTTTTAAACCAAGGCCTACAGAATTGTCACGCTACCTCTAAGAATAAATAGTGTTAAAAGTGTTGTCTTACAGGTAAACAGCACCCTTTTAAAATGTAGAAAAAATTTCATATACATCGCTAGAACCCTTTCTTTCAAAACTTACTTGATTGTGACATTGCTGGGGAACAATAGAAGTGCTGTTTTTGAAGCAACCACTTATTTTGCCTTTCCTGTGCCATAAATAACGAATCACTTGTCAGATTGACCCAAGCAAGGTCTCAAACTCTAAGCTGAAGCCTATCCTATGCAATTGTGTAAAAAAACGGGACAATTGAGGTTACAGCTCCTTCACAGCAGCCACACAAACAGGGTACAATTTTTTTGAGACACCTAGTATATTCTGGCAAAGCTTTCATGACTCATTGATTGATTGATTCATTCATTCATTCATTAAGCCACCAGCACCACAAATTGTAGTGAATGAGTGATAAGAACACCTTCAATGACCCTGCGTGGTGACCCAGACTCTTCTGATCGCAATAACAAAATCACAAATTATAAGATATGAAACAGCAATATTTTCACAGTTGCCTACTGAGACCAAGGAGCTTTGATTGCATTTCGGATTTCTCATATCTTCAGATTTAGACTAATTCTGTTTGCAAACTTTACCGATGTTCCGTTTGTTTGCCATTCAGGCTCGTCAGCCACCATCTGCAACGGGCGATTTTGCCTCGAAATGGGCAAATTTAATACAGTATTCATTATATTGACGTGAAGCAGGAGCCCACTATTTGTTATGATCAGCAAAAAAGAACGTCATTTGAGTGGCAAACTACTCCACAGTTACAGGTCTTGTAAACGCTATCTCACTTGAAACTCTTTGCGTGGTGAATAGCTGAACACGTTGTTCGAATATTTGTCAAACAACTCGACCGTTACAGGGCTCGTAAATACCAATGTATCATATATAAAACGCTTTGATGGTGAGTGCTGTCAGAAACTAAAGATTTTCTTCGAATATTGTTCAAAACAACTCGACGATTACAGGTCTTGTAAACACCGTAGTATCTTATGTAAAAAGCTTTGATGGAGAGTCCTGTAACAAGCTAAAGATTTTGTTCAAACATTGGTCAACTCGACAATTAAAGGCCTTGTAAGGGCCGCATTATCTCATATAAGACGCTTTGACGGGAGGTAAGCCTTGTAAGTAGCTAAAGATTTCCTTCGAATACTTTTCAAAGCAACTCGATTATTAAAGGCCTTGTTAGCACCGCAGAATCTCGTATAAGGCGCTTTGACGGGAGGTAAGCCTTGTAAGTATAGCTAAAGATTTCTTCGAACGTTGGTCAAGGCTTATTCAATACAAACCAGTATCCGCGTATGATCGTAGCAGAAGTTTAGTGAAAAAATTATTCATTAGAAAGTTGCAGTACGCTTAAGATTGCAGAAAATGTTTGTATTAGATTATTTGCAAGGTACAGTAATTAATGACTTTTGTTGATATGATTTTGGCATGCTGGTATTCTATTATTCTTGGTTATGTTGAAGAATAGCAAGAGGACATTTGGTGAGTAATGTTTGTCTAGGACTGCGTTCACACGATACCGGCACAATTTGAAACGGCATAAAATCGTTATGAAAAGTCCTCCCGTTTACACGAAAACAGCACATTGTTTGCCGACACACTTTGAAAACGGCAGAATTTGAAAACGATATCGCGTGAGCACTCGAAAACAACGAAAACCGAACATTTCTTGACGCTTTCGAAACGAGCATGATCGATTCTTTAGGAGTAGATACGTTTCTGTGGCGTCAAATCGTATGAACGTAGTCTATTTTGACTCTTTAGTTCCGTAAAGTGTCCGTATACTCAATGATGTTCGGACACTTATATTTACAGGTAAGCCCAAAATTATTCATACCCATGCCAAATTCAGAGTATTTTGAGTCGTTTTAATTGGGAGCGAATTACGCAAGATATTGTATTTCTTGGAATGTCTTTTGTAGTGCTTCTGTCAGCCTTTTATCGCATTTTTATTTAACTTCAGCCACGATAAAATTGCTCCCCAAATAAAAACATTCAAAATACTCCAAATTTGGCATGGGTAAATAATTTGGCATAATTTTGGGCCTAACGGTCACTCGATGCTATTTACTGTTGTTTTCTTCATTCTCAGAAGTGGCCAATTTAAGCCAGGTAATATTTCATATCTAGCTGAACATATCGGCTATTAAAGAACACGGTTGCCAATATTATTACTTTGATGTTCCGGAAACTATGTTTTTTCAAACGTCGCTCGTTTTTTGACTCACCTGGTCTATTCTTGGTTGGATCTACCGGGTGTCCCAATAAAAAGTAAACAGATTTGGTCAGGCCTAGTGAGGACAATTTAGCTTTAATCAATGGCTAGTCATTTTTAAAACGTTCCTCGATAGTTAACTTGAACATAGGTGCCTTCTTTATTGATATTGGTGCTTTGAGTGTTGAAATATTAATCTTGAAATTTCAAATTTGCCTTCTCCTCCAAACAAGAGCTTCGGCCTTTTGGCCTAAGTAAATTCTTGGGACGCCCAGTATATCAGGAAGCTAAGACGCGCATATTCAAATCACATATCCCACCGTATCTTAGTGACCATGTTCTTAAAGGCTCTTGTTCAATCAGCCGCCTTTGCTCGTAGATTTCTATTGAGGCATCCATTTAACCATGGTTGGATAAGAGCCTTTATAACCAGACAACACGCTCATTAGCTTTTCTTTCCAATGTTGAGAATTTGTAGGCAGGGCAGGTGATGTTCATCTTGTATCATTTTCAACAAAAATTTCTGTTTTCGTAGGATTGAAATCATCATAATTATCGCCGCTGTTGCAGATGGAACTCGCTTTCTGAAGTGAATCTCGCAAAGTACGAATAGAAGTTAAACCGAGGATGGTAAGTTTTTTTTCATATTCTATTGAAAATGTACAAAACTAACAAATATAGAACGATACCAAAGGGAGAATGAAAGTGAATTTCTACCCTGCTGCCTTAACAAAGAACAATAGACAATAACGCTAAAGATGGCGGCTTCAAAGACTCTGTTGTGTTTTGCTGCAAAGAAAGCTGGTAGATAGCTCCCTGACGACCACCTAACGACATACAAATTTTGGTCTGCCATTTGGACTAGCTAGCTTGAATTCGAATCGACCTCGAATTCGAATGCAGCATGGTTCGAAAGGAAACCTTTCCAATGCAGAAAAAGTGAAGTTTGGATTCGAATTGAAAGATTTGCGTTCGAATTACAAAATTTTCCTGTTTGTTTACATTGATTATTTGTTTCGAACTTTACCGCAGCTAGCTAATCCAAACGGCAGACCAGAATTTTATGTCATTAGGTGGTCGTCAGGGAGCCTTTTACCAGAATGCTTTGCGCGGCCGCCCTCTTTAGCGCTATTGTCTATTACAAACATATGTTAATAAAATACTATTACAGAAAGTAAAAAGGGTGCGACATACACGGATAGGAATTCACGGTATTCATATAGAATGCAGCTGTTCATTTGAAACGGTCAGTTGCATGAATTTACTTCATCATTGCCTCGAAGATATCTCTATTGAAATATAAACTCGACACAGCCATACATCGATGTCTCGACTAATTTAGCATTTGAAATGTTGAACAGGCCACTATCAAATAAAATCACTGTGCAAGATGGTAAGTACTTTGACTTAAGTAAGTAAGTACCGGGTGTCCCAAAAAAGTGCTCCTGTTTGAAAAATCACCAAAATTTGATCACATGGCCGATTTTCAAATTTCTTGCTTTGGCAAGTAGATCAAAGACCAAATTATTTCCCCAGATATAGCTGATCTTGTGATTGGTTTTAAAATCAGCGAATTTAGCCGCTTTTAAGGCTGTCCGGTTTTGAAGCACACTGCAAAAAGGACTGATGATTACCAGATTAATTTGTTTCTGTATATTGAGCTTCTAGTTTTGGTCGTAAATTTCGGGAAAGAAACGCGAACTATCATTGGAGACTTGAGAGATCAAGAAAAATTTGAAAATTATGGCTCTAAGGCAAGATTTACAATGTTGCTTAAAGAGTATAGCTCAGAATAAGATTTTTCAAACTGTCATTTTATACCCTTTAAGTAATGAAAACAAATATTTTAACGTCTTTAAGTATATTTGGATCATTGACAAAATAGATCAAAAATAAAATTTTATGATAGGTTTGATAATCGAATTTTGGTGATTTTTTAAACGGGAGTACTTTTTTGGGACACCCGGTACTTTAGCCACACAAACTTCGACTGTAGCTTTAGGATTTGTTTGAAGAAATTTATAGGTTAAAGTTGCCTCGCGAGCAGTGGTGTCAAAACTTTAAAAAAAATTGCAAGGGTGGTAACTGCATCTTTCGTTTGATTTAATGGCTTGAAAGAAACGTCAGGTACTTTGCTGTTAGTTTTCTTTGGCAATTTTTTACATCTTGATTATTTTCGGACTCACAGCGATTTTGTGTTCCACTTTTAAGATTGTGACGTCATCAAATTGCTAAATCATAAACCAGAAAAGGTACGGATTTCTGCTTACCGCTATATTGTAGACCTTCATAAACAATGGTACAAAATGAAGTTTATTAATTTAGGATTTACAATGATTTTAATTTTTTCAAAACTTCGTATGAATTTTTTTTCAATAAAAAGAAAAACGCTGTAATTCCGAAAATAATCAAGATATCAACAATTGCAAAAGAGCAATAATAGGAAAAATACCTGAAGTTCCTTTCATATTTCATACTTTTTTTTCATATTTCAATTTATCAAGGAGGGAGACCCTTCAGCCTAATGGCTGATTTTCAAAGGGCCCTCCACATAAAAACTTACAAAATATACGGGTTAAAAACATCTAAGAATTACTTACAATAAATATATACAACTAAAGTGTCAAACCTAACTATGAAAAATTAAATCAATCAAGCCATTAAATCAAAAGGAAGATGCAGTTACCATTTGTGTACCCGCTGCGTTCTGATTTTCTAGGCCAGATGTGCAACACAATACAATCATTGCTTCATCCTATTTACTTAGGGGTTTTTGTGTGGATTTCTCTCGTTGCCCAGCACCGTCCTGGCTTAACAAAAGCTGCTATCCCTAAAGCCTGTTACACAGAGCATCCCTAGTTGCGTAAGGATGTCATTTACATTTGATTTTAACACGTGAAACTACTTGGGTATGGAAAGGGTAGACCATAGTCAATAGAAAATAATTTTCTATTGACTATGGGTAGACGGAGAAGATATGTTGGGTCTGACATCCCCTTCTTGCGGAGAAAGATAATTCAAAAGAAGCTACAAAAGCGATTTCTATAATTATGTCATAAAGAACAAATCTCTGCTGATTTTCAATCAAGAACTTTCAAAGAATGTAAAGGATATTAATTCAATCTTAAAATTTCATTTATAGATTGTAATTATAGATTTTAGTTTCAGAGTTCTAGCCTGATTGTGTCGACTGTGAATTCAGTTTGGAGAGCGAGAAAGTGTGAGCTGACAACAGCAGACCATTATTTTCTGATACATGGAAGATACTGCTAATTTACAATATAAGAAGCCTATTTATTAGAATAAGTGTCGAAGTGGTGATTAAAGCTGTGGATTTTCTGATACATGGAAGATACTGGTATACTGCTAATTTACAATATAAGACGCCTATTTATTAGAATGAAAATAAGTGTCGAAGTGGTTATTAAAGCTGTGGCCAACGTTTTAGTTGATACAAGATCCATGAGATGGTCGACTTTACTTTGTATCTGTCAATTCTTTAATTGTTTTGTCTTTGTTTTCTTCTTTAGGCCACCAGAATTGACGATGTTCTTCAACTAAACTAGAATTACCAACCAGTTACAAACAATGATATTTTCCTGACCCAGACTGGATTTGCTGTACATATTCGCATTCTACAAAGAAAACGAGATATCCCTTCAAAGTTCAAACCATGTATGGCCTACTTTTAGAAAGTGTTCGCTTCTTCATCAAGCAAAGATACGGCCAAGAAGCTTGGGACAACATTTGTAAAAATTGTGGCTTAACTAATTCCTATTTCTCGTCTCGCAATGACTATGCTGATATTCTCATACCCAAGCTTTCCGACGCATGCTCAAAGACACTCCCTTGTGGCCTTCCTTCCGCTGCTTATATGGAGTACTTCGGCAATGCTTTTGTCGATTTTACAAGCAGTTTAGGTTACTCTAAAGTCCTCAAAGTTTACGGTCGTAGCTTCCGAGATTTTCTCGACAACATTGACAGCCTTCATGAACATCTCCGGTTTGGTTTTCCACGTCTTCAACCACCATCCTTCGAGTGCAGAGAAGAAACAAGCTGTGGCCTAACGCTGCATTATATATCGCGGAGGTTTGGGTACCAGCATTACGTCATCGGCCAAGTGAAAGAAGTAGCTAAGCTTTATTTCAACCTCGATATCAATGTACAGCTCCTAGAAGAGGCTGAATTCTGTATCAATACGGGTACGCGGCTATGTCACGTGACCTACAGAGTGATATTTGAAAACAGCAGTTTCGTGCCGCTGGTAAAAGAACACAAAATGCTGAATACCTCGTTATCAGTTCCAGTTGACCTCGTTTTCAAAATTTCACCGTTTAGTTTCTTGATTGACAAAAATTTGAAGATATTTAGAGCTGCAAGTGATTTGAACCAATATTTTGGAGAAAGCATGACAGGGAAAAGGGTCAACAGAGTATTTACAGTGAGAAGACCTCCAATTGATTTGACTTGGGAAAGCGTGAGTATTTTTGTAGTTCCCATTTTATTTTCAGTAGTTCATTTCTATTGACTATACCGTTTTGCACCAGGTGACTAAGGGCCTGTTTATATGAGGAAAAATACCTCACCTGCCAGACCCGGGGCTGACAGGCGAGGTAAATTTCAACCACTGTTTAGATGGGATTTTTACCTCACCTGTCAGCCCCGAGGCTGAGAGGCGAGATGGGGTAAAGTCTCGCTTCCGTGAAATTAGAAGGAATTTACCAATAAGAATGAACGAATAAATCAATTCACCTCACCATACCGGTGGTGTTTCATTTATGAAGCCTAAAATCCTTGGTCAAATTTGCTAGCAATCCAGCCTCATGAAACAGAAAATAAATGAAAGAAGGCTGGATGACTGTCCCAAGATTTCCCGCCACTCCGAAATGAGGCAAACCCACCTTTGTGCAGAGCGTCCCTGAAAGTCAGCGCATGCTCAGACGAAAGTTGTCTATGCCCGAGTAGACACGATCATGCAGCAGCCTCTTTAGAAAACCTAGTAAACGTTTGAGCGACCAGATAGACCGATAGAATTTGATTATGATAGCTTTGGGGCTTAATTCCTAGCAAATTTGATCAAGGATCTTAGGCCTGTTTTGAAAGATTTTGAAATGAAGCATATTATAAAATCGCTTGTAATATGAAAACGATACAACCGATTTTGACAAACTAAATTTTCTTATCTAAGTGGATATGTTAGCTAAACAAGCATTATCTGTTTATAGGAATTTAGTGTATGTTTTCAGAGCTACAGCCTTTCAAACGTCTATACATTTTTTTGACTCGCGCGGTATTTGTGAATGATTGAAGGTTTGATGCGACCAGCGGGTCAACAGAAATATTCAGCAATTAATTTCATTATTTGATGCAGTTTCAACGCTTTTATGAGTTCATTACTTTCCAATATTTATCTTATATATTAAGGTCGTTTTCCCAAATGGTTTTGAGTCGTTTTTTATTTTTCCCCAGCTTATCACTCATGGCAGAGTGATCTTCGAATTAGTTGCAAAACAAGCAAGTAACATCAGCCTTTTCACATATACTGGAAGTCGTGGGGCGCACATCTCAACTGGGATGACAAAGAAAAATGAGATTATCCAAAAAATCAAGAATCTTGGCAAGACGAATCCTGCTTCGCCACGAAACGATAACCATCATCAAAGACAGAGATCTAACACAGTAAGATCGAGTGAACCGGTGACGGGTTTAGAAAACTGCAAAAATTTCTTCGCCGGGTCAACAAGGTCTAAATCAGCTGATGAGAAATTTGAGATTGAAAAGTCACCTCTTCAATGTGATAGAGGACGTTCAAAGTCAAGGCAGACAAAAGTAGCTGTCGATGTTTCCTTTGCCAAGCCCACGAAAGGAATAACCGCAATGAGAGATCAGAATTTTATTTGTAATTTTGAGAAGAAACAATATTCCAAAGAAAACAACACATCAGAAAATTTTGAGTTTGATCACAAGAAAAATGAGGACTATCTGGACAGTGTCCGTTTTGCTGATCAGTGTCCGATCAATGAGAAAAGTAGTAAAAAGCCTGATAGTTTCAAATATCAAGGAAATTGTAATGTAGGAAAGGATCTTATGAGTACTGATGATTATTTGGAGAGATGTATCTTAGTTAAAACTGCAGAAAGCTGCATCGAAGAAGGTTCTTTTAAGGAGCAAATCATTTGTAGGCCTGAACTGGAAAGTCGTTATCCTACACTTGACGAAGAAGAGGGCTGTAACTTTTATGATAGTTCACCAACATTCTATCGCCCTGAGCCTATTGGTCGAAATTTCTCATATGAGACTAATTTCATGACTTCTATTGGTTCAGACAAGTCACGTGGCAATGACTCTCATTGCAGCAAACGAATGAGCGACACTCGGACCATTTTGCGACCAGAGCCGATTGGACAAGAAGCTGAGCGAATCAGCAAATCTGTTGACATTACTGCACATGATGGTGTCGAAGCGAATAGGCCTAATAGTTGCAGCCAGACAAAACACACTGTAAATTCTGCAGGATTTGTTAATAGTAGACACACAAAGTTTGATGCTTCTTCTGTTAATGTGAAGGGGAAAAATCTTTCAAGTGGGAAAGTAGCAAATGGAATGCTCGATGTGATATCAGTCGAGAACAGTGAGGGGGATTCAAAGCCTCCTAAGAATGGGAAAATATCTATTTTCGGGAGAACGTTTAGAAGCAGGCAGATACTAGATGGTAGCAATTCAACTACTGCTGGAACTGTGGGTAATGCGGGTGATACAAGATCTGCGGATAATACCAGAACTGCAGGTAATACCAGAGCTGCGGGTAATACCGGAGCTGCGAGAAAAGCTAAAAGGGCACTAGAAGCTGAGCAATTCGAGAAAGGCACTGGAAAATGTGACATCGTTGTTGACTCGAGTAACAGTAAGGGTGTGGGTTGTACCAGAAAGAAACGTGGCAAAAGTGCTGCAAAAGAAATTCCCAAAGGAGATCACACTGAAACAGGACAGTTCTCAAATGTTAAAGAGCGAAAAACAAAGCCTCCTAGAAACGTTTTATTTAGTTCAATTAGAGAACGAATGGTTAACATAGGATCATCTTGTCTCTTTCGATGTGGCACCGGTAGAATTAGCAAGCAAGCTCAAGCGAAATCTCAAAATTTAGAAGAATTGCAAAACCCAGTAACAGAATATCAGCTCCCGAAAACGCCGACAAATATGTCGATCGTCGATCTCCAAACCCCAAAACCCTATTCGGCGCCTCCTATTAGAAAATTTCCAGTCATAGATGATGATGTCATAGCTTCAAATGATATACATAAACGAGTTGAAGATACAATACTAAAAAGTGAGAAGCGTTCTCAGCAAAGGAATCTGTCAGATGATAAACAAACTGGGAAGCGAAGAAAGAGGGTTGAAAATTGGCTGCAAAGACAACAATGTAGGCCACTATTGCTGAGAGGACAGATCAAGTACATTGAAGCATGGAGTATGGTGCTGTTTATTGGTACACCGCTGTAAGTTTACACCTTATATTTGTTTTTATCTTTTATATTTGTTGTTTATTTGTTTTGTATTTGTTTGTATTTAGGTGTTTATGTTTAGTTGTTTGTTTTTAAAGGGGCTCCGTCTCCAAATTTCGGTTGAGATGATGATTTTGTACTTTTTCGAGAGGCAATTTCATACAGAGTTCTCATCTTTTTCTCAAAAATGAAAGCGTTATTTTGAAGATAGATTCTTGTACTTCACAGAGGAACAAACCAAACATCCATCTTTTTACAATTGCTAGGATATAAGTGGATTTTTAGCGGTCACTTTTTGGTGGTTTGGGTGAAGCCACCAAACAAACTGCAAAGACAATAGACACGTGCCTAAAACAATGGTGCTTACAGATTTGTTTACACTTTTGTGACAGAACCCCTTTAACATTATGCGCCTTGCTATCACTTACTTTATGACTTTAAGCGGGGATGGTGCAATGGTAGCGCGCTTGACTACCAACCTGAGGGTTGATGGTTCGAGTCCCCGCCCTGCCGAACCTGCTACGTAGAGTGAGGAGAGTCGCCAACTCTCTGTAATTCCAGGCTAAAGGAATCGCGAGGTGTGATCACATCGAGAGGAAGGACCAGGACATTGCTCGATAAGCTTAGCTTCTCAGTGTCCTAAAACTACCTTCGGATGCTAGGTAGCAATATAAAAAAAAAAACTTTATGACTTGCAAGAGGAAAGCCGTCGTAAAACTGCAAGTAACAGACTTTATTTTATTTCACCATTTTTCTGCGTCTTACCTGTCTTCAAATCTTTAGCTTCCTTTTCACCTTTCCTTGGCCTACAATGCCTGTTAGTGAATTTGTTTTATTTCTTCGACAGAATTGGCACAGTGGATGATCTTCGAAATTCTGGTCTATATCTGAGCGATTTAAACATGCATGATGGAAGCCAATGTCTTACAATGCAAGGAACCCAGAGGCTTTCAGAGATTGAGTTTGCATGCGATCGGGTAAGTTGTGCCTCATTTCTGTTTCACATCTTTTCTTGTCAATACCATTTCTATCGGGTGTCCCAAAAAGATTGTCCCTGTTTGTGCTACTGCTATGGAGGAGCTGTGATTTCAGTTATCCTGTTGTTGATAGAATTATCGGGTGAGTCAAAAAAAACGTGGGGTGTTTGCCAATTTTTATTGATGCAGTTTAATTCGCAAATTCGTTTCTTTAAATTTGATTGTATAGAAGAAGAGCTAACTTAGATATGAAAATTTTTTTTTGTCGAAATCGGTCTTTCCGTTCCAGAATTACGAGCGATTTTAGTAAAATGGTGTTTCGCAAGATTGCTAAAATAGGCCTTCAATTAGATTCATATTCATGCACGCGTGACTTTCTAAACCATGACAAACATATTGTTTCTCTACCAAAAAAATTGAAACAACGCATGCATTTTGTTAGAGCACAAAAAGAAAAACTAATGTTACTTATGTTGCATCCCTTGGAGACTAGTCATTTAAATTGTCATTGTTAGCAAGCTGAAACTACTTTTACTAGCGATACTTTCCACTAAAATTTGCTATATCACAAAATCGCAAATAAATAAGGAAAGAAATGACCGATTTTACCAAACTAAATTTCTATAACTAATTCAACCTTTCTTCTGCAATATAAAACTTCAACACTCCCGATTTGACTTGTTTTCCACCAGAATATGGCTTGCTAAACGCCCCACGTTTTTTCTGAATCACCCGGTATATAGGAGAGACTTCATGTTAGAGTTTGAGATCGTTTTTGAGTAAATCAGGACAAGTTATTGCTAAGATATGCCACAAGAAGGTCAGAATCAGAGATTGCTTCAAACCCATGCTTTTTGTGTCAGTATTTTGGGATTTCAGTGTCAAGCAAGAGGATTTCAAGTTGAAATTTTTTCTTATACCAGGAAAAATTGAAAGGAGATTTGCTGAGAGAAACAACATTGAAACTAGAAGAAGAAAAAAATAAAACAGAACAACTACTTTATAGTATGATGCCGAGAGAAATTGCAGAAAGAATGAAGAATGGAGATAGAGAATTAACCACTTGTGATGTATGTGCATTTAATTATTTGTTGATTTTTGACATTTATTTCGTTTCATTTTCTTGATTGGCGACGTAAAGCATAGCGGTTAGCTCACATAAGGTATAAGTTTGCTCGAAAGATCTATGAGATTGGCTAAAAACAATATTATTCGGTTGCTTTGTTCCTTGAATTAGAGAATACAACTGGTTGTAATTTTTTCTAATATTTCGATTTATTTCAGAAATTACTTTTGTTAAATAGTGTTTGAATGAAAAGCTTTTAGTATGTGTTACGGTCTGTAATTTTGTCAAGTTGAACCACCAAAAAAAAACTCTTGTTAAATTTCATTTTATATATCTTCATTCGATTGAGAAAAATCTCAATCAAAAACCTAATTTTCTTTGCGATTAAGCACCATAAAATGAGCTTAGTTGTGAAAATACGATGTGGCAACTATGTACTCTTCAGTTCAACCCTCTGTGGTCTTCAATGAGCTCTACATCATTCTTCGACTTTAGCTAATTGTATACTGAGCGAGTGCATGGAACAGTAATTTGGGAAATATTGCTCTTGTAAAAATTACTTTTGGTGACATTCTTAGGCTTCTGATAACGTTTGAAAGTAAATATTAATAGTTTTAAAATTGCAAAATTGCGACAAAAAGATTATTTGGATAAGAATGTATATCATATTAAGAAAATTTATATCTGAGCATTTTTCAGATTTCCAATATTATTCTGATTTGCTCATGATCTGCGACATTTTTTAACCTGTATCTTAAAGACCCATTGCTGACCATGATCCTTTGTGCGCCGAATGAAAAGCAAAATTAACAGAACTTACGCCAGATTATTATTATTATTATTATTTTCTTTATAGTAGGCGTTTAAAAGTGATAGCTAAATTACAGCTAATTGATGCCTAATTGAAACGACTTTCATATCATACAAAAGTGGACTTTGTGTTCCCAAAGGATCATGGTTGGCTATGGGTCTTTAAATTCCCTATTTTCAACTTTTTCGCAGACATTTGATGACGTGACAATCTTATTTGGAATAATTCAAGATTTTGCTGCAATTTGTATCAAAGTTGATGCGATGACTGTTGTCCAGTTGGTCAGCGAAGTTTTCTCATTATTTGATATTCTCAGTGAAAGTCACAAAGTCTATAAGGTTAGTAGTTTTTTATTGATCTTTTCCCTTATTCAAATTTATTTGTTTACGAAAATCAATATTTTTGGAATAATGGTCCCGAATCAGGGCTCAGGGCTAGTTACTGGTAGGAGACGACGAGAACTTTTATCCAAGTTTCATTGTCATTTTCATTTCAAATCTAAAAGCGATGGATCTCTAGTGTTTCTTTATGCCCAACACTATAAGGTCATTGTATTTTGTTCTGATCAGCAGCTTTTAAATTCTGCTTTAGCAACGCTGCACAATGATTCTGCATTTTTGAATATTTTCACAACGCTTGGGATTCTACGAGTGTCCACAACACACAAATGGCAAAAAGTTGGCATATCATTTACGATAAAAACAAGGTTTATTTATTATCAAAAGATTTCAAATTCTGTTGTAGACGACACTTATTACCATGTTTGTTTCATTTTTGTTACAGTTTGAGACCATTGGTGGTGGTGTATACATGCTTGTCAGCGGTGTTCCTGTCAAAATTGAAAAACATGCGAGAGAAATGGCGTTGATGGCTCTGAGCATGTTACGGCAAGTTCAAACATTGGTCAATCCTCTTTCGAATAAACCGTTGGAGTTGCAAATCGGTAAGCAGACATATTTTCTTCTCTTGATGAGAAATTGGATCACAGATCGAAGGGAAACTTCTTCTTCTTCTTCTTCTTCTTCTTCTTCTTCTTCTTCTTCTTCTTCTTCTTCTTCTTCTTCTTCTTCTTCTTCTTCTTCTTTAAACAGGTAGTTCAGGGATCCCGAAAAGCTGTGGCAGCATTTTGAACAATACTTCTCCAAAGATCTCGATCTTGCGCGTTCCTGTAGGCCTCAACTGTTGTCATTCTGACTGCTCTCTTTTTCCATCTACCCATCTAGTTTTTTGCCTTCCCCTTGATCGTCTTCCATAAACTGAACCCATTATTATTTTATGTTCTAAACCATCGTGTCTTGACATATGTCCGAAGAACTGGAGTTTCTTCTTGATTACAAATGACAACAGCCTCGGAAACTATGTAGCTTCCAAAATTTATAGGAAAATAAGCAATTTTTCTTACGATGTTTTTGTTAAATGTTAACAATTCGCAAAAATTCGTTCTAAGAGCTATAATATAGTGGTAAGCAGAAATCTGTCACTCTTCTGGTTTACAGTTCATAAATTTGATGACGTTGCGATCCCAAGCAAATTGAGATACAGTAAATCCCCGCATATAAGAAACTCAAAATTTTGAATTAGGCTGTCTAGTTTCTTATATGTAAGAAACGATTTTTAAAGGAGGCTGGCAGATTTCTTATATGTTCAATAAGAAACTGTCTTTCCATATGGGATGCTTTCCTCTGTCAATATGGTAAATTCAAGATAGTTGAGAATACCCCCAATCTTAGAAAGGTCTAAAGAATTGAAGGTTCTCAAGATCTAAAGAATTATATATCATTTCATATGTAAAAATATCAAATATGGAAAACAGTTTTAACTTTTCCATAAAATTGTGTTGCCTCTTTCATCATTTATAAGAAATTGAAAAAAAAATCAGGCTGTCTATTTTCTTACAAACGAGTAAATATTCCCTATGATGGCAGGCTGCAGTTCCTAATATGTTCGTTTCTTATATGCGGGGATTTACTGTATAGAAAGTGCTGTAATTTTGAGAGAAAAAACGGTAGAATTACAGTAAAGTACGTAGAATTCCTTTCAAGCCAATCAATTCAAAGGAATATTTGATAGCCATTTACAATAGCATTTTTAAAGATTTGAAGCCAATTGCTGGGTACACTGGCGACCAGAGTGATTTCCATTTGTGTGCTGGTCTCAAATAACTCCCAAGCTGTTTCTTCTTCAAGGTATCCATTCTGGTCCAGTTGTAGCTGGAGTTATTGGCCAAACTACTCTGCAGTATTGTTTATTTGGAAACACCGTCAATGTCGCATCACGGATGCAGAGCACTGGAAGCGTAAGTCCTTAAATTTACCGTAAGTCCTCGAATGAGCCCCCGGGCTTATTTGTAAACATGGATTTTTGGACGGGGGCTTATTAACTTTACAGTAGATGTATGATGACATACTGCTATTCTATGTGATAAAGGTATTCCATTGCCATCTGATGCCCAATGTTTGCATTTTATGGCATCTTGTGTATTCCTCCACTTTATCATGATGATCTAGAAGAAATGACTATTTTCTCCATGTAGAGCAGGTTGGGACAAAGTGGGTCAGCTTGGGGCAAAATGGATCATTGACAAATCCATGGATTTCACTATTATTGGCTTTAGTTCAAGAAAGTTAGTTTCTGTCGTGAACAAAGACAGCATTATTCATTGAAAGAGCTGCAACTTTGCAGAACATTTTCCCTCAATAGACGATTGCCCTAAAGATGACGGACAGGAATNTGCAGAACATTTTCCCTCAATAGACGATTGCCCTAAAGATGGCGGACAGGAATTTTTTGCCATGATGCTTTGCGTCGAATTGAATTTCGAATGATTTGATTGGTTGATTTCTTCAATACCGCAAAGGATCTTGGTAAAAAATTCCTCGACGCCATCTTTAGCGCAATCGTCTATTCTAGAAGCAATAAATCAAATTTCCCATTTTTCCCATTTCTACCCTACCTTATTCTTTACTATTTTTGCCGTTTTAGCCAATGAAAATACATCTAAGTGAGGCAACGAATCGAGAACTTCAAAGTTCTGAGTTTATCACTGAATACAGAGGAAGAGTTCCTGTTAAAGTACGTTTGAAATATTTGATCAGTTATTTTTGAAGCTTTAAGGCTGTTTCTTGTAATGCAAAGAAAAAAGTAAATAACAATCGCTAATCTCATTCTAAAAAGGAAACATTTTTGATGTCCAAACTATTTGGCCAATTTGTCACTGCAACACATATAAGATCTACAAAACATATTTTTATAAACGTACAAGTTTTTCTTACAGACGAACAAAATTTGATCGTGCCGATTGTATGTCCATTTTTTAGAAATTTTCCCTTTCGAATGTTTAGGGCCGAAAGAGATCCTTCCCAAAGTTTGCATGAAAATTTGGGATCCTGTGTAGTGTTTTGAGACTTGAGAAATTTTGTGAAGAATTTCGTGGAAAATTATGTCAGGGCCACTAGCAGTAGATTGTTTGTTTTCCTAAAAATCACTCTGAGTTAATAGTATCATTCTATGCCTGAAACCAACCGCGATTTTTGGAAATGTCAGCATCTTCGTATTATCGGAATTTGGCTATTTACCGGGTGAGTAAAAAAGAACTTGCACCTCTTGCAAAATCATCAAAATTTAATTACATTACCGATTTGAACATTTCTTTATGTTCATTTGTGCCAAGGACCAAAGTGATTTCAGAAATATAGCAAAGTCGTGAAATGGCTTTGAATGTTTGGGAATTTGTGCTTTTAAAAGCTACCTGGTTTTGAAGCATACTCCGAAGGAATGATTGTCAAATTTAATTTTAATCCTGCACTACCACTTAAACTGTTTGATACAAGACTTTTGTCGTCTAAGACTTTTGACTGTCACATAAAATCGCAAATTATAGCTTTCTGGCTAAAAATACCATACTTGCAAAGCACTATTGTCCAAAACATGGTTTTCATGCCGTAATTTTATCGTTTTCTCCCAGAAGAACAAAATAGCAGCTACATATTAAATTTATTTGGTCCCTGACACAAAACACAGAAAAATAGAATTTAAAGCTCGATAGCATAATCAAATTTTGATGATTTTCCATTTTTTTTTTACTCACCCGGTACATTCTATCTAAGCATTTTCGTGTCGAATCTTTAAAACGAGTTGGTTTCCAATTGCTCTTGAGTACTTCAATAGTGATAAAGTTCATCTACTTTTCAGGGCGTTGGCAATCTCAATACCTATTGGCTGATTTGCTGTAAAGAACAAGAGATGACAAATAACAACTGTTCTGCACAGTTCAAGCAGAATTGCGCAAGGAGGGACTCGAATAAATGTACTAGGAAACATTGGAAACCAATCTGCTGATGCGTGTTCAGCGAAAAAAGAACAGTTTTTATGGTTTAGAAGGACTAATAGTCTTACAGCTTGATTTTATTATACAGCATAGGCATCAAATCTTCAATCTTAAAAAGGCAGGTGTAAATGGTCATTACATCTTACTTTAGATTGAAAGGCTTGAAATGAACTTTAGGTACCGGGTGTCCCAAAAAAAGTATACAGATTTGGTCAACCCTAACGATCAGAATTTAGCATGAATCAATTCGAAATCATTTTTAAACCATTACTCGGTAGTTAACTTGAACATAGATACCTTGTTTGTTGACATTGGTGCTTTGAAAGTAGATATATTAATCTTCAAAGGACAAATTTGCCTCCACCTCCAAACCAGAGCTTTGGCGTTTTGGCCTAAGCAAATTCTTAAAGCATAGCGAATAAGTCAACAATAGACTTGGAAAAATTTGAACCAGGAGGAGAAAAGTTAAAAGCCGCACAACAAATGTGTTTCACAAAATATAATTTACGTGACGCTTATCATCAAGGGAGCTCCGAAGTAAACTTTATTCATTTTAAGTGAAACAAATTGTGGATATTGCTTAGGCCAAAACACCAAAGCTCTGGTTGGGAGGTGGAGGCAAATTTGTCCTTTGAAGATTTATATCTCTACTCTCAAAGCACCAATGTCAACAAACAAGGTATCTATGTTCAAGTTAACTATCGAGTAATGTTTTAAAAATGATTTCGGATTGATTCATGCTAAATTCTGATCGTTAGGGTTGACCAAATCTGTATACTTTTTTTGGGACACCCGGTATATTATTATAATTCTACCGTTTGCTTTATTGATACCTTGAGTATTTTCAAAATAGCCGCGTTTTTTATTTATGAACTTTTTTGGGGTTGTGGCGTCATCAAGTATCTAAATCGTTAACCAGAAGAGCGACATATTTCTGCTTGCCACCGTATTGTAAACCTTCATAAACCATGGTTTTCTTGAAGATTCTACCATTTTCCTACATTAATTTGGCAGCTAGGTTGATTATAATTTGTTTCAAAACTTGACCTGAATTATTTTGGGGAAAAAAAGAAAAACGCTGTAAATTTGAAATTTTCAAGATATAAAAAATTTCACTGTAGAATCATTCCAGCAAAGCACTTAAAGTTCCTTTAAAGCCATTAGATTCAAAGATAAAGGTAATAGCCATTTACACCATCTGGTCCAAATCCACGCTAGAATGTGAATATGTATGCCCTGCTCTTCCATAGAAAGAGTTGCCCTTGACATTAGGTGTAATTTTAGCATCGATACATGATAGCAGTCTAATGTGCAAATTTTGCAAAAGATATACTGTAGTTATGTGTGCATATATTCCCTTCATCAAAATTTTATCCGGATTAATAAATCGACTAGAAAGTATATAATATTAATTTTTAACTGTTGAACAGCCTAGATGTAAATATTTCTAACAAATGAGAAATAGCCAATCATGAAGAATTAAACATATTTCCTTCGACTTTTTCTGTGAGTGAATGGAACCAGAGTCCAGAAAAAGTCACGGCTTCACGGCTGTAGGCTGGAGGAAAGTTTTGCGTGCCAATGTCATATTTGAGGAAGGTTTAGTAATTTTTGCAAGCAAACTTAGAAAATTTTGGGTAATTTTGGCAACAGGAACTAACTGGTTTATGAATGTTAGGGTTATAAACAACGCGAAAATTTCGAAAAATCTGGATATTTTGGCTTGATAAAACGAGGAAGGTTTAACTAATGAAATTGGCTTCCGGAGGAAGATTTGGCCTTCTACTGGACTCTGAATAGAACTCTTGATTCTTGACGTCCGAGGTAACCTGGGTGCCACACCAACAAGAGGTTAATTAAATAGCTCTTTTCAAACTAGAAGAAGAACAAGTCGTCGACGGACAAGTCGTCTGGTGTGAAAACGGGACGGACAAAATTTTCGACGTTCAAGTCGCCTGATTTGTCCTATGGATTTGTCCGTCTTGTTCTTCGTCTTTCCAGACGATTTTACTAAGGCAATTTATTTGACTTCATGGAAAAATCATCACAATTCCGTCTCCTAATTCACATTAGACGAACAGCTGTCAGACGACCTGTCCTTCCTTTTGATTTGTTCGTCATCCAGTCTGAAAATGGCTAGGAAAAGAAATTAATGTCTTTGGTAAACTTCAATTATCAAGATGAAAATTTGCTCATTCTCAGCCAAACTAAAATAGAAATTTTACCCTCGAAAGGCTTTGATAAATGGAAATCTTTTTGCTTGTGAGAACTAAAATGCTTCTGGATATTTTGCTTTAGTAAGAAATAGCCTGGACTTGCCCAAGTCTCACTTTCTTTCCTCAGTCGATTACGGTAAAAGTCGCTTTTACCGTAATCGACTGAGGAAAGAAAGTGAGACTTGGGCAAGTCCAGAAATAGCCGCAAGCGATAGAAAGTCAGTTTATAGGAAACAATCTTGGACAGGAATTTTTCTGCAAATACGAGGACCTATTAACCAATACATGTCGCTTATAAGAAACCAGCTCTACACTTGCAAAAATTCATGAAATTCTAGTACTGCTTTTGAGAAGCACAAAGAAATTGTAAAACATGCGTCAAAAAACTACTTTATAATTTTGGCACCAACCAGACTTTGTTATTTGCGGGACTCTACTGTACCTAAATTGGGCGAAATATTTGGTGTTTTGGGCTGACCTGAATTTCTCATAAAAATTTTGAAATACTGACATCTCAATGTCGAAATTATCAACATAATTCACCACTTTTTTGGATGTTTGGTTGTATCATGAAGCTAAAACGTTTTTAAAAACTTCGGGCGCCGCGCCGCAGGCAATACTTCAGGCATTTGGTTTCCCTGTGTTTCCACGTAGAGCCCTCAGGTTTTGTTGTTGTTGCTGCTTTGCATAAAATTTGGACAAGAAGAAGTTGTTCGAAGCAAAGTTGTACCAAGAAAATCATTATTTAACAGACTATTGGTCTACTCTGGACAAGTTATTATCGATACATATTACAAGAAGGATGTCAATATTATGTTGCTGAAGTCGATTAGCTGATCAAGAGGAAGACAAACGCAGAGAACTGCTGAAATTGAACTTAGGCCATCGACGGGCCTAAAATTATTATTTCGCCAAGGGAAGTGTCAAAAGAGCATCTGAAGAATAAACAGAGAATCTGGGATTGAAGTCTCACGTAGATAGTACAATATGGTATGCAAAGGCACAATTGATCATTGTAATTTTTGAAATTTTTTTCAAAATGTTTGTCGGTTGTGTGCACAAGAAATTATTGATTGCATCCATTGATTAATTAATAGTGTACCTACCTCACCAGAAAAAATTTGCTTAGTAGATCTTTATTGGTAGCATCAGTGAGCTTGCTTTTGCAGTTGTTTTAATGTATTAGTAGTTTTATTCAGCCTTCCCAATTCAGAATAGTTTATTTGATAATACCTAACAGAACAGGTAAAAAGACTGATACAAAAACAAATTATGAAGTTTTCTACACAGAAATTAGTGATGAATTAGAAGTCAGAATTACAAAAAATGTGCTGTGCAGATGTTAAAAAATGGGCAAAGCCTCGGTAAAATCTTCAAACATTAATGTGATGAAAGTTGTTGGTGATCAGAATTTGAGTAACCAAATAATTCAGTGCTTTTAAATTCTAGTGATATGTTTTTCCAAAATTTAATTAAACCAATAATTTTTTGCTGTTACTATATTAAGTGAAATGATATCTTTTTTCACTCTTCCTTTTCAGTCTGCAATATTCAACTTTAGCAGCCTTCTAACAGTGGTTCTTCTTCTGATATGTACATGCTCATATTTGCGTGCATTGGCTCCAAGTCTCATTGACAGAAATAAAACTGGGTAAGGAAAATTTCTTTCAATGCAAAAAGTTTATTTCCATGATGTGTTTATGTTTCTTACAGAGTCTGCTTTATGCAGGGTGTCCCAAAAAATTGTGCTCTATTTTTCAAGCTGCTGTTGAGAAGTTGTAACTTCAATCGTCTCAGAAACTAAAAGAAATAGTCATAGCATTGTATTTGAAATTTTTCTACATTTGAAAAAGGGTTATCAATGTTGTTTATTTATAACACAAGACTATTGACACTTTTTCAAATTTTGAAAAAATCCAAATCTTGGAAAAAGAATTTTTTATAATGCCATTCATGACATATTTTTCTTTTCCACAGGCTGACAGGAATCTTCTGGAAATGTGCTAGGATTGGTAAGTTTAGAATATCTGCTTTGTTTATTTCTTTGCTACGTGTTAAAAATAATTTTATTCTTAATGCTATGTTAAAGTTTTCATCTTTGTGGCTGCAAAAGTAAGAAATGGAAAATTTTTGGAAAGAGATATGATGATGTTTAACTTTATAATTCAGAGACATAGAAAATGTGTTGTTAGTCCTTGTGTTAGATCTCTGAAAAAATTAGGAATCCACAGAATTAATGCTAAAAAAACTGCATGGAAATAAAATTCTTACAAATCTTACAGTTTTTAAGTGTCAACAAATCCTTAACTTCAAATTCCAGGAAAAAATGCTTTTCATCCCTAAAAAAAATTTTCTCTAAATAATAAAATCTAATTTTTATATTGGATCCTGTATTTTTCTTTGTTATTATACCGGGTGAGTCAGAAAAAACAATCCCCATTTGAAAGGCCATTGCTCCCTGAATATCAAGGCATAGATATCGGTAAATATATTGTTTAATAGTGGACATGTTCAAATAAATTCTAAATTTTACCTGACTGAAATCGGCCACTCCATTCTGAAATTATGGGGGTTTTTTCAAGAAAGCCCCTCCAGGAAACCTTCGAAAACGGCATAAAATCACGACCAAATTTCCCTCATTTCTGCCTCTACAGCACGTGCAATCCCTTTTGCACGTGCAATCCCTTTGGGAGAATGAAAGTGTCACCCTGGGAGCATAACAATATTATTCCGGATGATTTCATCCTCTCAAGATGATAACATGAAGTCATTGCTGTAAGGCAGAAATATTTGGAAAATTTGCTCGTGATTTTAGGCCTGTTTTGAAGGTTTCTTGAAGGGGCTTTCTGCAGAAAATCGTTCATAATTTCAGAAGAGAGTGGCCGATTTCAGTCAGGTAAATTTTATATTATATTTGAACATGTCAACCATTAAATAATGTGTTTGCCAATATCATCATTTTGATATCCAGGGAGCATTGGCCTTTCAAACGGGGGTTGTTTTTTTTTACTCACCCATTTATTATAATATTCATTTTAAAGACCCATTGCTAACCATCATCCTTTGTGCGCCAAATAAGCAAAACAAATAGAACCTAGGCCAGGATTGACTTTTTATCATACAAAAGTTGACTTGGTGCCGCAAAGGATCATGGTTAGCCATGGGTCTTTAATGGACTAAAAATAATATTTTTCAGGTGAGAGAAAAAGTCCTTGGGTAGCTGCTTGCTGTGTTGCCATGGCACTGCATATACTGTTCTTTTGAGAGGTACCGTAGCGACTGTAGAAGTGTGCAGATATTTAAGGGGACTTTCACTCTGTAGGACATGTTTTTCTTTAGCAAATGAATTTAGCTATGCGTAAAGCAGTAGTATAGGAATTATCTAAAGTATAGGAGAAAGTAATTTATCTTCAAACTGAATTTATTTTCAGCTATTCGATGGAGCGAAAAACTAAAGATCTAACCAACTTTTTTAAATCAAAGTAAGGATTTGTTTCACTGCATTTCATCAGAATTGTCTTGCTTGAGTTGAAAAAATTTTCAGATCTTCAAAAATCATGGTAAAAGTAAAGCATCTATAACCTCGATTTTTTTTATAACTTATGGAAATTTGAAAACTGCAATAAGTTCATTTCGTGAGGCGTTTTTGATAAACTAGATGAATTGCTTGGCCCTTTCTTGAATGGATCATTTGACCAGTGTCTGATGAAGAGCATTTGGTATGTCCAGTTATTGTTTCAGTCTTCACAGGTGTCTTCAAGCTTTGCACTGCCAAAAGACTCCTGCAAATTTTAGATATCAACGTGATACTTTTTCAAGTTTAAAATATTGGTTTGATTGAAATTTTATCGCAAATTTCTCTGGCATAAATATCCTCACATGACATGGACTTGCTACAAGTCTCACTCTCTGTATAGTCGGAACAGTCCGGAAAATGAGAAATCTGAAAAAATAAAGAAAAAACGAAGTTATAGATTTATTTTTTCGGTTTCTCATTTTCCGGACTGTTCGGACTAAACAGAGAGTGAGACTTGTAGCAAGTCCACACATGACATGGCCTTTCATACGAGCAAGAGGCAAAGTTTGTTCACTGTCTTTAACTTGCCTCGCCTGGATAGTTATTTTATTCCCATATAGGAACAGGGACCCCTTAGATTTGCTTTGACAGCCCTTAGCTGTCTGGTTGAAATCCACGAAATTTCTAATTTCTTATAAAAACAGGGCTTAAAGGCTCTTATCCAACCATGGTCCTTTGCGTGCTCTGTTCTATGAAAGTGAACATTTTCGTGGTCTACGAAAATGGCTTTCTCAATAGAACTCTACGCACAAAGGCTGCTGGTTGAACAAGAGCATTTAAATCCAAAGACGAAAATTGGAACGTTTGCAGAAGCAGTTCCTTGATCTCATCCCGTTCTTTATCAAAATTTGATGCTGTAGCTTTGGTTATAGCCTTAGTATTAGCCGTGTCGAAGGGCATATCACTTCATCAAAACCTCGGACGCCTTTGGCAAAAATTCTTTTATTTGATAGAAAAATCCCTAAAAATCCTATTATTTAAAAAATCTTGTACGATTTTTCGAAAGAGTGATACACCCCTCGACCCGTGTTGTCTGCTTCGATGCAAAATCTTGACATTCATCCATCTTCTCCTGCTTAGTTTATTTCTGTTGTCTTCACGTAGATTATGTTCATGTCGTAATTTACTACCTTACTTGATGTAGATAGTGCGTACACGTTTTTTGTATAAGAAACTCGTTGATAAGAAACTAGTAATAGGACGGTAAAAAGTTAAGAAACTCTAGTGCTACATTTTAGAACCACTAAGCAAATTTTTATAGCTAAATTCAACGCTTGCTATGACAAGGGGTCATTCAACCTCTATTTTTGAGTAATATTCACTGCAATTCTGTGTTCTGAGCCCAAAGAACCTCTTTTCTTGCCAAATGTTGTTTATATGTCAAGAAATGTATCTTATCGTAGGAACTATATCATAATTCTAGCGCCCAAAAATATGAAACAAATTAAGAAGCTTTTAGTACTATAAGCGGAAATTTTCATGCTAATTTAAGAAACTTTAGGTACTAAGTGCTGATCCAAGTTCCTTATAAAATAAAAAGCGTGTACATGACTTTTCGTAGTATCATATCGTAGTAGGCTTATCACTTCTCCAAAAATGCGTACGAGATTCTCCAAAAACCCACTTTGATGTGTTTTTTCTTGGAGTCAAATTCAAAACTATTTTTATTATTTGATATCTTTGATTTTTGAAGAAGTGATAAGCCCCATATGCTTAGAATATAACTTTTATTTTCTTGCTATTTTGGAGAAATTCGGTGTTGAAATAACTTTGATCTTTCAGATAAATTTACAGTATTATTGCTAATAATGNTGATCCAAGTTCCTTATAAAATAAAAAGCGTGTACATGACTTTTCGTAGTATCATATCGTAGTAGGCTTATCACTTCTCCAAAAATGCGTACGAGATTCTCCAAAAACCCACTTTGATGTGTTTTTTCTTGGAGTCAAATTCAAAACTATTTTTATTATTTGATATCTTTGATTTTTGAAGAAGTGATAAGCCCCATATGCTTAGAATATAACTTTTATTTTCTTGCTATTTTGGAGAAATTCGGTGTTGAAATAACTTTGATCTTTCAGATAAATTTACAGTATTATTGCTAATAATGAAAGTTGATAAAATGGATCACAGAAATTCATAAATATTTTGTATTTTCTTCTTTATCCTTCTGCAAATTTAGTTTCTATAAAATGAGACCCAAATGGGACTCTTTCCTCGCATTCATTTGAGGAAAATTTGATGACTGCAAAGCCTCTAACTTTATGAATTTCAATGGCGGCCTAATTGCATCTGGCGAAAATAATTTGTCACTTTGCACAAAAACGGAACGAAACAATTCAAAAACAGGTTCAGAAAGACAGAGAATATTTTTGGCGACCTAAAAATACCAAACTTGACTGTTTAGGTACAGTAATCGCAGATATTTTCAATGATAAAAACTTTGGGATGGCCTAAGCGGCAAGCCTCTACCCTATTGAAAGCGGCGCCTTTGATCTTTGAGGCATTGTGTTCAGGTTTTAGTGAATAAATCAGAATCCATTGCTCGTTTTAAAATGTTTTTAATACTAAATTGTAGAGCTTGAAAAGCTGCATCTTTTGGTGCAAAAAGCGCATTAATCGGAGTTATAGGTTCGGAGAAATTTCCATGTTTCTTAAATTCGTCACGCTTGAGTAATAATTGCATGTCAACAAACCAAAAAACTGCCCAAAAATGACCACATTTGAGGACCACTCAGAAAAAATCGTCGTTTTTGGCTTTGTTGACATGCAATTATTACTCAAGCGTGACGAAATTAAGAAACATGGAAATTTCTCCGAAACTATAACTCCGATTATTGCGCTTTTTGCGCCAAATGATACAGCTTTTCAAGCTCTACAATTTAGTATTAAAAACATTTTAAAACGAGCAAAGGATTCCGGTTTATTTACAGAAGTCTGAACACAATACCTCAAAGATCAAAGGAGCCGCTTTGAATAGAATACTGCGGTCACTGCAGGCAGACACCTAGGACTCAACGTAATAAGTCTAGGCAGAAACAGCGGCCGTTTCGAGCAGATTTAGCTGCTTGGATTTTAAAAATCTTTTCAATTTGCGATTATCGCTCATCCAAGGCGAAACACAAAAACATAGGAATATCTCTGCAACCACAGCTCCGATCATTTTGATTTTAGTAGCAAACGATGCAGCTTTTTGAGCGCCATAATGTTAATGTCAATTCGTATTGAAACGAGCAATATTTTTGGAATTACAAACGAAAAACAGAACACAATACCTTCAAAATTTGTTTAGATCAAAGGTCCCGATTCAAATAGGATAAAATGATGCCGTCGCGGTTACCTTAAAATTCTTCATTGAAAATATCGGTCAATTTTGCACCAAAGTAATAAAACTTAGTATTATTCGGAAGCCAAATTCATGTTCTACAATTTGATATCAATGTTAGAGTTTTCTTTCCATTCTGGCAGAAAAGAGTCGAATTTTTCTTGCCTGCTTCGAAGACAATAGCGAGCAAAGAGGCCACTAGTAGTGTATCATAAAGAATGTCGGCGATGGAGCCCTTGCGTTTGTCGACGGTTTGTCGACTCCATTTGGGTTTTTGCTGCTTGCAACTTCACTTTGAGCTTAAATCTCGAAGGATGGACTTCAATAAGATTTTGCAATAAATTCTGGATGGAATATAGCATTTTACTGCAGACTAAAGCCCGAGAAACGTCCAAAACTGCGCCGAGCTCGATGAGCCCTTCCCTTCAAGACTCAAGCCGAGCCGCCAAGATCTGCCTTCGAAGCTTCTTCCAACATGATCACCTCACAAGAACAGGAAAAGGCGAAAAAGACGGCAAATGTTTTCGGTTTAAAGAGAGCTAATACAGAAACAGAATTATATCATCAACCTCAACATTGGTTTGCCATGTTCTTGTTAGTCAAAACTTACATTTCAAATTGTACCCCTACTGTATTGTACTCTATTTACAAGATGCGAACAGCAAATGGCAAAGACTGTAGATATGAAGTACAGTATTCGTGCGACAACTGAAGTCTTCGCACAGTAATTCAAATTTCTGATAGGCTAATTTCAAATTTCTCGCTTCTTCTCTTTTGGATCTCATCTCACGATTTGATGTGACCAGTGTCAGACGAAAATACTCTGTAAACAGTCCGACTACTCAACGCCATTTATAAACAAGTTTTCGTGAATAACCTGTGTTCCTTCAATGTTTGCCTCTTTTGGTTTAATATTCATGCTTCATAAGCAGAGAAAAAAGGGCAAAAGGAAAATATGAGCCTTGAAAAAGCACAGTGTTTACAACTTGGAGATTTCCTTCGCAGAAATTACCTTGTAACCCATACGGCCGCTGTGGTGCGGCCATTTAGCGATAGAAAGATTGCTTCATAACTTTCAAAGTACCAGAGATGCTTTGAAAACAATTCCCTAGTGACAGAAGGATAATATTACCAACATAAAGGATGCAAACAAAAATTGAATAGAACTGTTTCATTGTGGCAAATTCCATGCATCGAAGAATGTGTTCTATTTACAAGTATACTATAGGTAGCACTACCTTTCGTTCTGGTACTCCCGTGACACCTTTGCGGTGGTGCTTACCTTGGCATGGGTCAAAAGAAAACTGGGACTTTTTAGTCAGAATTTTCACCGAAATTCTGTGAAAATGTCATTCGGTCACTAGAATTTTGAGACATAATATAACTCGATTGGTCTTTCGCATGCTCGTTGTCTTTCGCAAATCGTAAAACTGTTTTTAAATGGAACGTCTTTGCTTCTCTAAACTGCTGTTTCTTGTAATTAAAATTTTTCAAAGTCCACTTCTTTGATCGTCTTTTTTGCTTTTTTTGCTTCATTTAGTAGGGTCTGCTGGGGTAAAATGGGTAAGATTGGGGTGAAATGAGTAAGGGGACAAGGGTGAATAATTTTCTTAGAAATCATGATTCACAGATTTTCTATAGCTACAGCTGTTTGAGCCTCCCTCCTTCATTGTCATCATTTCGAATTTTGATTTAACAGTCGACGATATACCGCTTTCCTGCCATCAACACTACCCATTTTACCCCAGCATACCCATTTTACCCCCAGCAGACCCTACCATCATAGCTAGTTTGACTTCTTGAAATTATAGCCACAAAATCTTTTAAGCGAATAATTAAATCCACACAGAAATATTGCGAAATGCATTTTGTTCAAGATGACAAACGGGTAACAAACGGGGACAAACGAGACCAATATGCATGTCCCTTCTGCATCTCTCTTCGTATAGAAAATATAACATCTCCGCACTTAATTTTCGTGAGCAATGAAACTAAGGGTGTGTTTGATTGGTAATTCCAAACCTACCCAATTCTGAAAACAGTAGACTTCGCAGAGACGGAAATATATTTCCCAATCAAACACAAAAATCTTCAAAACAGCAGGTTTCGGATTCACCACCAGGGATTTGCTAATGAAAATGAGAATCTCTCCCAAGTCTGCCAAACCTTCTGACTTTTGGAGCAGAAGGTTCATAAGGCATTCCAAACCTACCATACGTACCGTTTTCAGAATTTTGGGGTCAATCAAACGCGAAGTCCGAGTCTACCAAGTCTACCGTTTTCAGAATTGGTACCAATCAAACACACCCTAAAAAACCCCCGTTGTGTCGATGTAAAACCTAGAAGTAAACGAAAAAATAAAACGAAATCGTTCAATGAATTGGTCCATGATGTGTCCAATCAAAATACAAATATATATCACGAGAACTAAACATTTTGAATAATACATTAGTCAATCCAACAATAAAAACGTTAGTATTACCAAATTATATACATACTTTCTATACGTCTCCGTATCATTTATGTGCAGTTTTCACAAGATAAGTTCTCTGTAGAATATTGTGGGATATATTAAAGCATAGTCATGTTTTAAGTAATATAAAGAGAAGACATATATCACGGGCTTTAGGAAACACTGAATTAGAAATTAGATTTTCCGATGATACATCGAGTATTTTTCCTAATTTTTATTTCAAAACGTCACTCTGCCACGCGCTTCTCTCTCGATGTATCACGATTGAAATAAAAATTAGGAAAAATACTTGATGTATCATCGGAAAATCTAATTTCTAATTCAGTGTTTCCGAAAGCCCGTGCATATATGTCCACAAATAACTAAACGAGTCACTGTTACCTTACCGCATCAGAGGATGATCAACCCTCAATGTTAGAAACCTTCAGAAAAATGATTTTTGGTATGGGGTATCGTTCTTGAAGATAACAGGAAAACCATGCATTTTGGCTTCGTTACAAACTTTTGGCTTTTTTTGATACATATTTGAAAGTTAACTCTACCCTGTTGCCTAAAATCGACTAAATGTCGACAAATGAAATCCCATTTCAACCCCAACATGAAAGTTACTCTAATTTGAATCAGCTTGTTTCTATTGTTAGTCTTTTTCACGCAAGAAGACGAAAAAATCATCTGGTCGGACAAGTCGTCTGTTCGCCTCGCGTGAATCTAAGTCTGACTTCGACGAATAGACAATAACGCTAAAGATGGCGGCTCCAAAGACTCTGTTGTGCTTTGCTGCAAAGCATGCTGGTAAAAAGCTCCCTGACGACCACCTAACGACATAATAATTTCGGTCTGCCGTTTCGACTAGCTAGCTTGAATTCGAATCGACCTTGAATTCGAATGCAGCATGGTTCGATATGAAACCTTTCCAAAGCAGAAAAGCTAAAGTTTTGATTCGAACTAAAGTTTTCAGTAAAGATTCGCATTCGAATTACAAAATTGTCCTATTTGTCTACATTGATTCCTTGTTCCAAGCTTTACCAAAGCTGGCTAGTCGAAATGGCAGACCAAATTTTTATGTCGNTTGCTGCAAAGCATGCTGGTAAAAAGCTCCCTGACGACCACCTAACGACATAATAATTTCGGTCTGCCGTTTCGACTAGCTAGCTTGAATTCGAATCGACCTTGAATTCGAATGCAGCATGGTTCGATATGAAACCTTTCCAAAGCAGAAAAGCTAAAGTTTTGATTCGAACTAAAGTTTTCAGTAAAGATTCGCATTCGAATTACAAAATTGTCCTATTTGTCTACATTGATTCCTTGTTCCAAGCTTTACCAAAGCTGGCTAGTCGAAATGGCAGACCAAATTTTTATGTCGTTAGGTGGTCGTCAGGGAGTTTTTACCAGCATGCTTTGCGCGGCCGCCATCTTTAGCGTTATTGTCTATTGTCCGCATAAACACAAAAATCGTCTTCAAAAAATCGCCTGGATAGACGAACAAATTGACGGACCAAAATAGGACAACTTGTACGTCGAAACCTATGTCTGTCCCATTTTCACACCAGACGACTTGTCCGTACAGATAATTTGTTCACCTTCTGGTGTTAAAAGGGCTATCAACTAACAGCAAACTACGATATTTTAGCAAACCTACATGCAGCATAGGCCAGCATAAGCCGAAGCAAACAGCTAAGCATTTCTCTCTACCAAAGTTTGAAGCAAACCACAAACAGCCAAGCAACGACTGGAATGTACTAAAGCAGTGTTAAACATGCAACGCAATAAAATATATAAACTAGACCATACCATACTATACTATACTTTATGTGTTTCTATATCTGCTTGAAATAAAAAGGAGTTAATATATCAAAGAAATACTATGACTTTATTTTCTTCCGGTTAATCCGGACCGCAATATAGAAATTTGGAGATACATCAAGTCTAGAAGCTCAGAACTTCAAAAACTTCAAACATCTACAATACTGCGTTATGTAAAGGTGAATTTTCATTTCAGCAAACAAATTTCTGCGCGAACTGAAAATAAAAAGCTGAAAGGAACTCAACTTTCAGAGAACGGGTTCTTTTCGCTAGAAAAATCAATCGTCTGATGTGTGCATGCTCCGGTATCAATTCACTCGAAATTTTTTTCGCTATTTTCGCTCAAAACTATTTTAGTGAAAATGCGCCTTAACGGAAACATTCGCTAAATCTTCTAGTTAAACTAAATCGTTAGATACAGTCGTACGAGCCAGGGTGGCTAGGGGCAGCACCCCCCTTATGTTGGAAAATTTACAAAACTTGGCCACATTCAGGCAAAGGATCAAACGGAAAGGTCGGGGGAATTGTTCATAGACAATAGACCTTTTCAGGCAGCCCCCCCAAACTTTATCTTCCCGTACGCTTATAGATGGCGCCACATTCGATCATTTCCTGAGGCCAGTGTCACACAAAAAGTTGGCAAATGTTTCCATTGCTTCGTTCAGTCGTCAGCAAGTTCTTGTTACACTTTAACCTCTCATGGAACAGCTGAATTTCAGTTGCCTACTATTTACAAAAAAAAATTGGGCGTAGTTTCGTCGTACACCTTCAAACAGAAGCTCCTTCCAGAAATAATCATCAGAAATCTTGGAGTTTCTGAGCATCTTAAAATATTCCTCTTGCAATAGAAGTCTCTCTTTCTAGGCCACTGAGCCCAGTCATGTTTCGATTCGAAGGAAACCACGCAAAAAAATCATCACATTTTCGTATTGTTTATTCTTCAATTTATCGCTATGCGACCCAGGGTAGCCTGTGTTCCAGACCCCTTGAGGTAGCCTGTGTTCTAGAGCCCTTTCAAGGGGTCTGGAACACAGGCTAACTCAGGGACGTAGGAAAAAATTCTCACTTGGATGGGCACAGCTTTCAAAACGGCCAATATTTGGAACTGGAAGGAAGGGCACTTTTAAATCAAGAAAAAAAGCCCTGGAAAAGGGCATTTTGAGTGAGGCTAAAATAGGGCTCTTTTGAAAACTTGGAAGGGCACACGGTGAACCCTGTGTCCCATGGCTCCTACGTCTATGAGACTGACAGGACTTCATGCTATTTTAGTTGTATATAACTGGCTATACTCTCTGAACACATTCGGAATATTTTCGCCAGGAAACGGAATTTGTTCAAGGTGCACGAAGAAACCAAAATCCATTTTAGTTTATTTTCAAAATAACACCCTTACCGTGATATCATACACTGTGAAATAATTTTATTATATTTTCATAATCTCCAAGTTTCTCTGCCATCCTTTCCCTTGAGGCTTCTTCATCTGTTATTTTCATTTTAATGTCCTTCATGTCCTGTTTTCGTTTCATTAGTTTATTTTTCAACTTTGCAAGTTCCTCTTCTTTCGTTTTTATTTCTTTTTCAATTGATAAACAATCTTTAGATATTGTGGTTTTTGTCGCAGTATGATCTGTTGATTGAAAAAGATTAATATCAAATATGAAAATTACATAAATAAATAACTAAATAAAAAGAAACTTGTCTGTTACAATCCAGCATAGGTTTCAAAATTCTATTGCTTCTTTCTTTGAATTGAATTGTTTGAAAGGAACTTTAGGGTTCTTCGCTGTAATTCTGCAGTGGAAATTTTTGATATCTTGATTATACTCAAAATGGCGGCATTTATTATATTTGAGGCTGTGACGTCATTAAATTTCTAAATCGTAAACCAGAAGAGCGACAGATTTCTGCTTGCCACCATATTGTAGACCTTCATAAACTATAGTTTTCTTGAAGATTGTATTATTTACCCCTATTGATTTAGGATCTCACAATGATTTAAATTTTTTCAAAACTTTCCATAATTCTTTCAATAAAAAGGAAAGTGCTACCATTTTGAAAATAATCAAGATATCAAAAAGTGTCCACGGAAAATCACAGCAAAGTACCTGAAAGTCCTTTCAAACCATTCAATTCAAAGAAACAGGTAATTTTACACCGCCTTTTTAAAAATTTGAGCCCTATGCTTTACAATCCTAAAGAAATAACATGCTACGCCGAAAATTAATTACAGGAAAGCAATGTGGGAAAAGCACGGGTGGACATAGTTTAAGTAATTAAAAACGGTTACTCATATATCCAAAGCAAAAGCCGAAAGGAAGTAAAGGAAATACCAATGCATAACAAATACCGGAAGGTACACAATTAAAGCTAAGTAATAAGCATACAGTCATACTTATTTGTTACTAGTTTTACGCCATTAGGCTCTTCGCGCTCTTTGTGACTCAGGCATGCAGGGCACGTAGGAAGCGATCTTCCTTTTAAAGATAATCCCACCTCCACTTTGACGTAATAATCTTTGCATGTGATATTGGGTGACTCAAATTTAGTAAATGTAATCTATCCATTAATGTATCCGTATCCGCTGACGTCGCTTACAAGGGTATCAATTTCTCCACTTTACTTTTATGCCTACCATAATCACGTGTTTAGCTACAAAACGTTTCCCTTACAGACCGGCGATGATATGGAAAGCGAACGTTCGACAAAAGCCTTTCGGTAAAGTACCTTGAGAAAGTGTCTGAAACAATTTTGCGTATAAATGGTCATTTTCTTCATTTAATCATTCATTCATTCATTCATTCATTCATTCATTCATTCATTCATTCATTCATTCATTCATTCATTCATTCATTCATTTTAACTTGTTTAATCACAAAGCCTTTTTTGCACAGGTAGTCTAGGTTTAGGGAATAAGTCGTGCCAAGGCTATGCCAAGGCTAGATTAACAGACCAACTTGGCTGAATAGCACCTGATTTTTAAAGAATCCTCTGTGAGGATGAAGCTATCCGAATATCCAACGATCTTGTCACAGATTTGAAGTCGGGCTTTGAAGTAGTTTTGTTGTTTCTGTGTTTGCATGTTGGTCTTTCCCACGTTTGGTTTAGCATAGAATTGGCACACCAACTTTACGTCATAGGTAATAGCATGTGTGGTATCCAACCTCGTCCCCAGGGCCTTTTGTCGTGACAAAAGGCCCTGGGGACGAGGTTGGTGTGGTATCATGATGCGTATGGTCAATGTTGGTAATCTCCTTGTACCGTTTACATTTTAGGAAATGTTTTTCATTGTAGTAGCTCATTGTAGGGCACAGACTGTAAGCTTGGTTACCCCATGGTTACCCTCGATCGTAGCATCCCTTACAGCATCTACGTAGATATCTCTTAGTTATACGGTTAATTTCTTTACCTCAGAAACAACTTTGACCATTTCTATCGTTTCTCGTACCTTTACTATCTACGTAGGCAAGGGTTAACCGTTCACATCCTTAGATACTAGTTCTGTATAAATACAGGTTGAGGTTACGAGGGAGGAGTACGAAATTATGGGGCAGCAACACAAGTGAAGTGCAACACCGCAACACGAACATCCATGGTATGCCAATATTTTGAACAAAAAAATAAACAGGACATTCTCACAGACTAACGACTTATAGGAAGTCCTGTGTTCCAGAACGAAATATCGGCACTATAAATATACATATTATACATATTCACAATATGATTATATTGTACCATTATATTGTACCATTATTATATTGTACCATTATATTGTATATTGCCTTTGTGATGTTGCGGTGCTCCTTATGTGCATCACTTTTTGCGGCGGAGCCGTAATAATATTCGAGTTGAATCAGATCAATTTGATAGATGGATGCGGGGGTCAAAGGTCAAACGGGTCAAGGTCAAAAGGTAGTGGTAACAAAGTGCGTTTTTATTGTCTCTTGTTTTGTGGAATTTTTGTTTGTCTGATTTCAGTTGTGGTGACGAAACAACTTTCATGTGTGATTGAAATTTATAATTCCAAATGAACAATGATAACAGTAGCAGATGAAGGATTTTTGAGAGCTTTTGATGCCAACAAAACTGACTGCACTGCAAGAACGAGCGGGTTGCAAGACAGGCATCCACCTTGTAATGCCAACAGAACTAGAAGTGCCTGTGATTGCTGTGATTAACTGCTGTTCCATAATTTGCTTCTGTTTGTTTCCAATGTTCAAAACGTCGCACTCACTAACTGTTGTTATTTCTAGATATATTACAGTAAAGCATAAAAATCTTCCTGGATCCGACAAGCGTAACCTTCAAGGTATAGCTGTGTTGAAAGAGTTGCCTTTCGTTGCCGAGTAGATTCACCAAGATATAGGCTAAAGAACGTCGAGCATCGTTCAAGTACCAAAGGGAGAAATTGTATATTTTCTTACCTGAAAGAATTTTATCACTTCTCATGCAATCTGCTTCAAGCTGTTTTCGATTTTCTTCAACGGCATTCAGAACGAGTCCTTGTTGGTTTGTTTTCTTGAGAAGAATTTCCAATCGAGGGGTGTTTCCTGAGCTCATTCTTTGACCATCTTTAGGAAGACAAGAAAGTCGTATTGAATAAAGAATCAAATAAATCCTAGCTTGATGATTCATCAGCTGCTGTGAAGATTAGAAGAAGGGTATTTGGGAAACTAGAATTTTAACAGTGAATCATTTGATTTTCTCGAATTGTGATCCGTCTCTCATCATTATTGTCATCATTATTGTCATCATTATTGTCATCATTATTGTCATTATTATCATCATCATCATCATCATCATCATCATCATCATCATCATCATCATCATCATCATCATCATCATCATCATATTTACAGTTGGGCCTCAAAAGTACAGGAGGCAAACAATGCACTGCCATTTTCTTGCATTGCAAATGAATTTATATATTTTTCTTGCAATCGTGAACAAATTTCACCTGCAAAATGTAATTCAAGGACTGGCGCCGAGATATCGATCAAAACTGCCGGAAGCAGCTGAAAAACTCTTCTTAGTTTGATTATATTTATAGATCTTCATCAACATTTAGGCCATTAATTTCCAAACTTTAACTTGATCATGAAACTTCAAGAGCTTCTATTTCATTTGCTAATAAAAGTATGACATCTTCACACGGATTTCCTAGATCTACGAACTTCTAAAAACTGGAGGTATATAGCAGTGCAGGATTTGAATCTGATGTTCACGGATACTCTAACCCAAACGTGGTAAAGCAGCATCGTACGTACCTAAAATAACAGTACATCAGGCAACATAGCTTGCAAATCTATACAAGTTTCAAGTTTTGGAAAATTTAACCCCCTCTGTGGAGGAGCGTTGTAGTTTCAAAAAATTTACTGGGGATATGCGTCAAATTGTTAATGATAAATTGGTAAAACTTAAAGGTAATGTGTCCATATATAAGGCCAGCGTATCCCCAACCTGTCAACATCCATCAAATTCTCGGCAAATGATTGGTTGACATTCAAACTGATCACATGAATAGAGGAAATTGCTGCAAGCAACCTTTTGTGATCACATAATGATAAACGTCACAGGCAGTGGGAACAAAGCGTTCTTAATCCGTCCCTTGTTTTATGGAATGTCTGTTTGCTAGATTTCAATAGCAGTCCCAAAGCAACCTTTTATGCGTGATTGAAAAGAAATTTTAGTTGATCACATGCCTTCCTCCGGGAGGCCTACTTGTATGGACACATTACCTTTAAATGTTGATTGGTTCAGTTTAAGACGCACGTGACCATTTGCGTATGTGTTTTTGGAACGACCATGCAATTAGGGGCGTGCAGTTGTTTACTCTAATGGGCGGCCGTATGTTTCGCATGAGATTAGATTTGTCGAAGAGTCAGAATCATACAGTCCTAGAAAGCCTAGTTTTTGTGTCGTTCCTGCACTGGCTTGGTCTTAAGTAGGAGATGGATTGACTTTTCCACACCCTTACCTCTTTTTAGGATATTTTCTTATCTTAAAGAATTACGATACCAGTCGAAAAGGCCATTTCTAGCTATCCGTAATTCACAAATTTCCAAGTTTGGCTGCACACATTGCGAAGTTTAGTCGCAGACAAATTCTTGTTAAAAACGGCATGTCGACCTTTACGCGGCATCGTTTCATGGTATTGTTACGTCGTTACGTCCGACTAATCAAGTTGGGGTGTTGGGGTACGGAGTACCAGTAAAATCACAAACCATTTATTTCATTGAGGTGCTATTTTAATACCCGGTCAAGTCGACATAAACATGGCCTTCTCCTGAAAATGAACTTCTTGCCCTCCATTGAACGTGGAATATTTCATCTGCGAATTCCTATTCATAATCGCAATTACTATTATACATTATTTCTTTGTTTTCGTCCTTGTCGCCTACTTTGAGTGTCTTAAATAGTGTGTTTGTGAATTTCTCTATTTACTTGTATATATCTATTTCGTACACTGAGGCCTTTCTGACTTGCGTCTTCATCAGAATGCCACTTGCAAACCGGCAGATGTACTTTGATATAATTGAGATGGACTAACATTTCCTGAATACGATATCGTGCGAGCGAGCGGCTTTCGCTAGTTAAGTATTGCATGTCCGGTTTTTGTTAACTTGTCTCTGTGTGAAAGCAATGTATTTGGGCCTTTTAACTGCATGCAAGCAAAGCTCTTGGAAAAAAATATTCATTCTTGGCAACCCGACTTGGTAACACATTCCTATTGCATGTTTTGGAAAACATAAGTGGTGAAACTGCCATATGTGTAACTCCAAAATGTGATTGTAACTTTACTGACTTTAAATGGAGGGGCCTTAGAAAACTATCTTTATCTGTTGACCTTTGTGTCATGAATCAATTATCCATCAGAAGTCTTTTCCTGCCTTGATCTAAATAATTTCCTGCCTGCAGGAAATGAAAAATTTACAACTGACATATGCCATCATGACATATGCCATGATAACAGGGTCCTGGTTCACATCCATAGAGGCGAGAAGATGACAATTCGAACAGTTGCATTGAGTTACCAATGAAAAATTTCACTACAGTCAAACTTGCATAAGTGGGACCCCCAAAAGTCAGATATTGGCATAAGTAGGAAGAAAAATGGACAAACTTGAAAGTCCCATCCGCATTTTCTTTTCAAATTGATTTGCATAATCAGACTTTGCGTAAGTCGGATAAGGCAGACTTCATGCCACTACCGACACCATCACCTACCAACTTTACTTTATTAGTAAATTTATCGGTTGTTTGTACCTTATCTTTTATCTATTATCAACTTTATTTTACTTTACATTAACAAGAAAGTCAGATATATTAGAAAATATAGCCAACCTGTGTCCGTACTGCCTTCCTTCTGCTCGTCGGATGCTTTTGGGCTTGTCTCTTGCTTTATGTATGGCATATGAACGGGACTCGTTGCAACTGTGCTTGAAGCAACTACAGTAGCGGCAGCCCCATTATGTTCATTTTGAGATGAGATACCACTGCTATTCGCAACATCGCCACTGACCAGAGATGGTCGTACATCTCCTTTTCTTTTAAAAACTTTGTGCATCTTTCCTCTGTTATCTGAATCAGATTCACTGCTTGCTGTCTCAGAAAGGTCTTTTTCTTCAATATCATCTTTGCTCGTGCTTGTCACAAGATTTTGGTCACCTGAATGCTTGGGTCTTTTTGCTGGGACAGTACTTTTTGATGCTGCTGCACTGGAACTTGCAGAATGTGCTCCATTTGGTGTGCTGCTGTCAAATTTCCTTTTTCTTGATCTTAGATGAGTCACTTCTGCAACCATCTTTTTTGATGTGTCTTCTGCTATGTCAAAGGCAGATTTTCCTTCAAAACTCCTTATTTCGGGATCTGCCCCACTATCTAACAATAAGCCCACAAGTTCAACACAATATTCCAACTTGCTGGAAGCAAGTATATGTAGTATGGTCTTGCCTTCTTTGTTTCGTATATTCAGGCCGTCAGTCTTAGAAAGGCCTCTCTCTTCCATATCAACAACTTTCGCTATCATTTTCCTGAGTGCCATCCTATAAAACAAACTCTGGGCTCCGGTAAGGATTGTTGTTATGTACACAGCACATGAATGTAATGGTGTATTCCCATTATCATCTTGCACAAAGAGTGCAGGGGCAAGCAATTCAGTCAAGTTTTCAAATCGCTTTGATTGCTTTTCGATTCTGTATTTCTCCATTGAACGATACAAGCATAGCACAACACGATGTAGAGCCGTTTCTCCCTTCTCTTGAGATCTTATGTCAGGCTGGTACCCCTTCTTTATGAGGTAGTTAACTGCTGACACTTTCCCAAGGACGCTAGCCCAATGAAGAAGTGGATGTCGGTATTCTCTGATCGGATCTTGGATAGCTTCTTCAGGCTGTCGGTTGGGGTGGTAATGATGTAACATCCCCTTGAATCTTTCATATGACTTCCTGTCTCCCTCTTGCATGTTGATGAGACAAACAATGAATTTGTCATGGGTCACATCGCAGGTATCATCACAGAAAGGGGGACATCGTTTGCGCTCTGGCATCTTGCTGCCGCAGGAATCAGTGACCTATGAAAGGAAGAAATCTAGCTCAAGTACATTGTTCTTGCCATGACCATACTCAAGATTTTATATGTAGCAGTGAAACTAGACTAATACAAAATTTAAGCTACTCAAATTCCCTAATCAAAGTTCCCAAAGAAAACTAAAGATTACATACAGGCCCTAGAAGCTGGAGAGGAAGCTGATGACACAAAATAAGATTGGTGTCTGGAAAATTTTTTGGACAATGCACTTTTTACTCAGGAAACACCACTTTCACCCTTGAGAAACGCCCTTTTTGCCTCCACGAAAAGAACTTCCCTTTCTTTCATCAAAACTCATAATCTAACTACTTAACCCCTTTCTTGACACACTTTCTTCACAGATTTGCACAAATTGGAAATTTTCTATGGAATATAAACAAACATATTACCACTGTTTTCCTGCTTAAGGATCCTTGAAAATTTTTGAGAAATCTTCAGAATTCTTGTCAAGCTAATGCCTACAACGCCTGTAAGACTTATTAAAATAATAAATCAGAGATCAAACAATCTGGTAAAAGCCTGAAACAAGTTTGAGATAATTCTTTGAAAAACTGAGAGAAAAAATCCTAAGAGATTACATTCCATGGATAGCAGGTCGGAAAATTGTTTGTTCATTACTAATTGTCATTAATGATTGGAGAATCAACAATTAACTACATACAAGAAAAGACAATACCCAGATAATAGCTCTGATCAGGGAAGGTATGAAAAAGAAACGAAGAGAGGTCTGGCACAGAGCTGCACTTTGCTTGATTAGGGGGTGAGTCGAGCTAAGAAAAATCTCTAAGATTTAAGTGATTAAAACTATATTTTCACAAGACTATTATCACAAAAAGGGACGAGTGCAGTTTAGCGGGCGGCGATAGATGTCATATTCCTTTTGCAGATATTGAACTAAATAAACCCCTAACCCTAACTAACCCTAACTTACCCTAACTAACCCTAACTTACCCTAACTAACCCTAACTAAACCTAACTAAACCTAACTAACCTTAACTAAACCTAACTTACCCTAACTAAACCTAAAAACCCTTTTCTAAAACTAACCCTAACCCTTCCGTATGACATACAACAACATAACATTCGAATGCCGCCCGCTAAACTGCACNATTGGCTAATTTCACATTGAATTTCACAGGGTGGTGAATTTTACTGCAGTGAAATTATATACAATTATTTTTGCCGGTAAATTTCACATTGAATTTCACAGTATGCCTAATTTCACCAGTGGCTAATTTCACCAATGTTTTACCTGTGGAGGTCTGGCACAGAGCTGCACTTTGCTTGATTAGGGGGTGAGTCGAGCTAAGAAAAATCTCTAAGATTTAAGTGATTAAAACTATATTTTCACAAGACTATTATCACAAAAATAGCCACAAATATCAAAACAAATTTTTGGAGAATCTATCTGTTATTAAAACAGAACGCATTGGACAGTTTTCCTCGGAAAAATTCTCAAATCGCTCTTCGACTTCTCGACAAGATTTGTTCAATACAACTTCGACGCATCGCAGGCCTAATAATGCCATACTTCAAAATGTTTGCTCATTTTTAAATTCCAGGTTGTATGACTGATATTAGATATCTTCATTTTCAGTTTTTCGATTTTCATGTGATCAAAACTTTCATCACCCATCCCAATTTCGAGATACTCAATTTACACATGAGATTCCAACACATGAGATTTGGCCTAAAAACTTCAACATCTTGTACGAACAGCTACAAAACACGATAAAAACAAACTATAACATTTATTAGTGTCCTTCGTGCAATTTAATCAACAATTTACTCACCTAAATACACACTTTACGATGAAACCAAGCGTGAGTACCTGCCACTTGCTCAAAACTCAAAATAAACTTTTTGTGAAGGTTGAACTGACAGGAAAGATCGATCGATTGATCTATTGATTCATTGATTGATGAGTTGATGATGCAAGGGCGCCGCGGGGGGTACTCGACCCACCTTTGTAAAAACATCCCCCCTCGAAATTTTGATGACCCAACCACCCTTATGATGAAGTCATAACCAGTTAAACAATACAATGTCAAGACATTTTGCGGTTAGAGAGGCTGCTATGACGGGTTTCTGTTTTGTGTTGTTATTCATCTTGTTATTCATTTATAGTGAGTCACAGCAATGATGCACAAAATGCGTCAGTGTGCCAAAGTATGAGGTAGTCTTTGTAGATGACGGAGTTGATTGCGGGGGTGAATCAGGCATCTTGGGGGGCACGTGCCCCCAATGCCCCCCGGTTCCTACGTCTCTGGGGTGAATCAATGAAGAAAAAGAGTTGCAAAAATCATGCCTTCAAAATTCAATTCAATTCAATTCGATTTTATTCATAGAAATACAAGAGTAACAATGGAGCCAGGCAACTTCAGTTAAGGCTGAAATTTCACTATTCCTCCTCATCAAAACCAAAATACTCAAATCAACCGCCGGAGCAAAACCAGACAAATGTTGAATGCAGTAAACACTCGCGTATAAGAACCTAGTGGAGTGGATTAAGAACACGCAGGCTGAAATTGTCAAATTAGACCCCCATTTAATCAGAACCCGTTGTATAATTCTTTGTATAAGAACGGGATAAGAACCCAGGCTGACTTGCAAAATTGTCGGTGTTTAATCGTGTAAACTCGTGTAAAGTCGTGTAAACGCGTGTAAAATCTTACACGCGGGTATTTAATTTAATTGAAGTGAAAAGTTTCAATTCGCCTCTCTCAGCAGCCAGCTAAATTGTAGATTGCTGGAGAGAACGTTGTACAATCAGATTTGACGAGGTTTTTAAAGGCTCTGAGGCAACCGGCATGCATTGCGACAGGTTGTTTTGCTTTTCGTGCATTTCATGGATTTCATTCAATTCAAAACCTATGATGTTTAACGCACGTAAGGAGAAAGATGGCCGCATCTGGAGCTGCAGCAACGTGCTGCTGACTTTGCAAAATTGTTTTCATGCAGCATGAAATTAGGCCACCTTTAGACATAGGCCTGCAATGCATGCCGGTTGCCCAAGAGCCTCAATAACCTGCAACCACCGTCTATCCAATAGCTGTCGCTCAAAATCGCAGCAATCAAAGCAATCACATGAATCAAACAAGATCAACTAGGCCTAAATCTGCGAACTATTGTTATCCATACAACCAATTAACAACATCGAACAAAACAAAAGAAAGGTGTGAAATCAAATCCCAACATAACAAATCTACGTAAACTGATTTAATTGATCCTAGAACATAATACCTCAATCAATCTCTTATTATTAATCATGCAATTCAAGACTATATGTTATAATCCTTCTGCACATTTGGGTCTCCTAATGTTTCTGCTGACTCTTATGCAAATGATACTCTTACGTAAATGCGGCCTACTTCAAAGAATAATGCAACAGAACTATGCATTAGTAATTAGTATGGAAAGATCATCTTCAGAAATTGGATAATTGCCAACCAGAAATGATAGCTTCTAGCATTGATCATACATTTGTACGTGAACATCGCCATACAACATGAATGACGTTGTTCAAATCTCATGCTTGTTGAAGTTTTAAACCAATGAAGAGCGCGTGAGTAATCACGTGAGCTTATCGCATGACAATTTGCATAGCAACATAAGCATGGCAACTTCTTATCACAACAGTCAATAATGTTGTATCGTGATTTTGTGGACAGAACGTACAACAAGCGCGAAGATTGTCATGCATTGTATGATGATGCTCGCGAACAAATGTATGACCTTGTAGACGGGTATTTTAGACTCAGGCCAACATTTTCTCACGACCACTAAAGCTCCTTAGCAAATGATTGCAGTATTGCAGTTCCTAATTGATCCATGATGTTGATTCAAACATCAACCCTACCACCTTCATCGTGATTCATCAAAATATCCAAATCAGCGTAAAAGACAACATAAAAAAACCTGGCATTGCTAGATCAACATTTTAATCGAAAAGCACAAATTAAAGACCCATTGCTAACCATGATCCTTTGCGGGCCCAAAGTCGACTTTCATGATACGAAAGTCGTTTCTGGCCTAAGTTCNACTTTCATCACCCGCAGAACTCGAGATCCCAATGTCGAGATACTCAATTTACACAGGAGATTCCAACACATGAGATTTGGCCTAAAAACTTCAACATCTTGTACGAACAGCTACAAAACACGATAATAACAAACTATAACATTTATTAGTGTCCTTCGTGCAATTTAATCAACAATTTGCTCACCTAAGTACACACTTTACGATGAAACCAAGCGTGAGTACCTGCCACTTGCTCAAAACCAAAATAAACTTTTTGTGAAGGTTGAACTGACAGGAAAGATCGATCGATTGATCTATTGATTCATTGATTGATGAGTTGATGATGCAAGGGCGCCCCGGGGGTACTTGACCCACCTTTGTAAAAACATCCCCCCTCGAAATTTTGATGACCCAACCACCCTTATGATGAAGTCATAACCAGTTAAACAATACAATGTCAAGACATTTTGCGGTTAGAGAGGCTGCTATGCTGTGCTATGACGGGTTTCTGTTTTGTGTTGTTATTCATCTTGTTATTCATTTATAGTGAGTCACAGCAATGATGCACAAAATGCGTCAGTGTGCCAAAGTATGAGGTAGTCTTTGTAGATGACGGAGTTGATTGCGGGGGTGAATCAGGCATCTTGGGGGGCACGTGCCCCCAGTGCCCCCCGGTTCCTACGTCTCTGGGGTGAATCAATATTCATCTAGTAATAATAATCAAAAAGGAGAAAGATGGCCGCATCTGGAGCTGCAGCAACGTGCTGCTGACTTTGCAAAATTGTTTTCATGCAGCATGAAATTAGGCAACCTTTAGACATAGGCCTGCAATGCATGCCGGTTGCCCTAGAGCCTCAATAACCTGCAACCACCGTCTATCCAATAGCTGTCGCCCAAAATCGCAGCAATCAAAGCAATCACATGAATCAAATAAGATCAACTAGGCCTAAATCTGCGAACTATTGTTATCCATACAACCAATTAACAACATCGAACAAAACAAAAGAAAGGTGTGAAATCAAATCCCAACATAACAAATCTACGTAAACTGATTTAATTGATCCTAGAACATAATACCTCAATCAATCTCTTATTATTAATCGTGCAATTCAGGATTATATGTTATAATCCTTCTGCACATTTGGGTCTCCTAATGTTTCTGCTGACTCTTATGCAAATTATACTCTTACGTAAATGCGGCCTACTTCAAAGAATAATGCAACAGCACTATGCATTAGTAATTAGTATGGAAAAATCATCTTCAGTTTTAAACCAATGAAGAGCGCGTGAGTAATCACGTGAGCTTATCGCATGACAATTTGCATAGCAACATAAGCATGGCAACTTCTTATCACAACAGTCAATAATGTTGTATCGTGATTGTGTGGACAGAACGTACAACAAGCGCGAAGATTGTCATGCATTGTATGATGATTCTCGCGAACAAATGTATGACCTTGTAGACGGGCATTTCAGACTCAGGCCAACATTTTCTCACGACCACTAAAGCTCCTTAGCAAATGATTGCAGTATTGCAGTTCCTAATTGATCCATGATGTTGATTCAAACATCAACCCTACCACCTTCATCGTGATTCATCAAAATATCCAAATCAGCGTAAAAGACAACATAAAAAAACCTGGCATTGCTAGATCAACATTTTAATCGAAAAGCACAAATTAAAGACCCATTGCTAACCATGATCCTTTGCGGGCCCAAAGTCGACTTTCATGATACGAAAGTCGTTTCTGGCCTAAGTTCTATTTGTTTTGCTTTCCGTCCGGCGTGCAAAGGATCATGGCTAGCAATGGATCTTTAGTTCTACAAGCTCCAGCCTTGCGTTATTCCTTGGTATTTATCATATTTATCGATCACCTCTCTTGAAAAAGTAGAAACAAATACACACATACAGTAAAGTCCCGCCTTTAAGAAACCCACTATCTGACATTAGCCTATTGTTCTTCCATAATTAGTCTATTGTTCTTTAATTGTTTTTGCAAAAATTCAGGGTCTGAGTTTCTTGTAAAGTGGTTTCTTAAAGGCGGGATTTTACTGTATATTTGATTCTTTATCCCTCCAATGCTATCGGTAAATTTGCCAAGACGCATTGGTTGCGGGAAAACTCATTTCCTGCAGATATTGCTAGAATATTTTTGAGTGGAAAGTTCAAAGAAAGATAATGCCTATCTAAACTCCAATCTTTGTGATCAAGGCAATAATTGCTTCCGTGTTTCATTTGCTATAACTACTTATTTCCTATTTTCCCTAAGCAAATATTACAAGCCTTGTTTTGATGGGGGTTAAATGGAATTTAAGCCGGGTTAATACGGCTGAGGAAGTTAGTTACACTTGCCCCCCTAATGGTCAAGCCTAAAATGCGGACTGACAGTAGACATGGTTCAGAGTCACAGACCTTCCCTCTTTAGGTCTTGTCAAAGTATTGGAGAAATGCCACATTGCCAGTTGACAATAACAGTTGACATGGGACCGCCGTGGAGGTAATTTGGTGGCTCCACGGCCTCGTTTGATCTCAGTTTAGGTCAGATAGTTGAATGCCCAATCAATACCAATTAGCATGTTATTTCTGATCTTGAATCAAAATCCATGTCAGTCTTGAAGTGCTAGCCTGCCACCCCTGCTTGTCCCACCCTACTTTTTTAGTTCAAATGTTTTTGGGTTACTTTTTAGTTTTCGGTTGACCAGTCGGACTTCCTGACAGGTGCATTAACCAGAATTTGGTATTCCAAGTCTATCACTGACCGTAAAAGCTACCCCCTGTTCAGGCAATAGGGCCTAGTGCACTCTCCTCCGCAGTCAGGTCAACTTGTGGGGCGAGAGAGGCTGATGCACTGACAGCCCATTTCCTGAGCAACTATTAACAGCTTGAAAAACCATACGGTCATATCAAACGTCAAACCTCAAAATTAGGCCCTCTGCTTCTATCAGAACCCCTCTGGCATCAATGTGCGACTTGTTTTGATTGGAATTTAACGCAAATATTAATTTAAAAAAATGAGAGGTATCACATGGTTCTATCTCAGGGACCTAAACAGCTGTCCCCCAACAAAATAAAAATAAAAGAACAACGAAAAAGGTAGAAATTAGTTCAAGGAAATCTTACTTCGTTGCCCTCCCAAAAATTTTGAACTATGTATGGCCATGATGTCTGTATGTCAATATATTACGTATTTCATGGATGTAGCAAGATTTTTGAAATGGGGGAGCAATGTTACGAAATCTCCATGTCAACAGCCTCCTTTTGGGCCATGGGGACGAGGTTGCGAAATCTCTAGCCTTTTCGATGACAATTGAAAAACCTTTGGCATAAAGATACGAAAATCTATCGGTTTAACTAAAAAAGAACCGTGCCCCCACCCCCAGCTCTCCCTCTGGTTACGCCAATGACGTATGAGATGACCTCATAGAAACATAAGATAAATTTCATACCTCTTCAAGTATTGCGTTCTTTGAAGGTTGGAATGCTGCCGGCTCGATTATTGTCGGTTGCGCGTAAATATGTTGTGTTCCTGTCGGTCGGACAATAGTTGGACAGACTGTTGGATGTTGGGCTGTTGTAGGGCAGACTGATCGATAAAGGACTGTTGAAGATTGAACTGTTATGTGTTGCGCAGTTGTCGCTTGGCCTGTTGAAAGTCGGACTTCTCGATGTTGGATCATTGGAGGCTCTACTGATGCAGGTCGGACTAAAAGAGGCCGGTCTGATGCAGGTCGGACTGAAGGAGGTTGGACGGACAGTGGAACTGTTGTATATTGGACTATTGTATGTTCGACAGATGGAGAAAGGACTGTTGTCGGTCGGACTGCTATCTGATTGACAGATGTAGGCTGAACTGATGCAGGTTGGACCTTTGTCGGATAGAATGATGGAGACTGGGTTGTCGTAGGCTGGACTGTTGGATGTCGGACGGGTACAGATTGGTCTGCTGTGTGTTGTGCAGTTCTTGTTGGGTGGACTGAGGCAGGCCAGACTGTTGTCGCATGGAAGGATGGAGACTGGATTGTCGTAGGCTGGACTGTTGGATGTTGGACGGATACAGATTGGTTTGCTGTGTGTTGTGCAGTTCTTGTTGGGTGGACTGAGGCAGGCCAGACTGTTGTCGCATGGAAGGATGGAGACTGGATTGTCGTAGGCAGGACTGTTGGATGTTGGACGGATACAGATTGGTCTGTTGTTTGTTGTGCAGTTGTTGTTGGGTGGACTGATCCAGGCCAGACTGCTGTCGGATGGAAGGATGGAGACTGAATTGTCGTAGGCTGGACTGTTGGATGTTGGACGGATACAAATTGGTCTGCTGTGTGTTGTGCAGTTGTTGTTGGGTGGACTGAGGCAGGCCAGACTGTTGTCGCATGGACAGTTGTCAGTTGGGCCGTTGTCGGAGGGATTTTTGTCGGATGGACTGTTGACGGTTGGGTTTTTGCTAGATAGAATGTTCGAGTTTGGTTTGTCACTGGTTTAAAAGTTGTATCGAAAGTCTGGGTTTTATGGGAGCGCCATACATGGTACTTTACTCCTTTGAGACTTTTGAAAGGTTTCTTACAATAACTACATTGGTATGGCGTTGGGTCGGAAGAATGTGCTCTCGTATGATATCTGTAGCCTGCACTAGACCAAAATGATTTTCCACACCCTTCAACAGAACATGGTGTAGGAGTCCGTGTGAATGTTGGCCCTCTTCGTGGACTTTCTGCCTGCTAAAATGCAAAGGAAGAAATTACTCTTTTCGACCATGTTTTTAAGTTGCTTAAAATTATGCGCAATTTTGTGGCATGCTTCAGAATTTCAGAATTTCGTTACTTGAAAGCCGTTGTTGGTAGGATAATAATCAATATCTCTAAATTTAGTTTGATCTTTGATGCAGCAACTCAGAAAGACAAATTTAACATTAAAGGCGCGCACGGATGGGTCACGTGATAAAATGTTAATGTATTTTCCCATTTTTTGCTTACAATCGTAATGGGCCTAACCGTGTAACGAAAGCTATGACGTGCAGAAAGCACGAAAATCCAGAAGCAGAAGACTAAAAAATTTACAAAAAATCTCAGAATCTAATTCTGGATTTTAGCTAAAGATTAAGTCATAAATCTTCAAAATCGGTCTAGTGTACAGTTTTTTGGCGCACATGGTAGACGATTTGAATAAAGTTTCTATGATAGCAGTTGTTTTTTGTCTCTGTTGCGTCTTGTTCACTGCCACCGTTAAGGTCGGTAACATAATCAAATTCTAAAAATGATCTTTTTAAACGGTACAAGTTTTTTTGCTCATGCGGTATAAGAATTTAAAATGATCATATAATCATGGGTAGTTAGACACCGCAGTTGTACTTGCATTGCTTTCATGATAAGAGTGATTGTGATTCTGTTTCCTATGTCAGCCGCCACTTTGAAAGTTCTGTGGTTAAGGAGGTTCTGTTATTAAGGAGCTTTCGCTACCTCCTCCGCAGAACTATATAGATAAATTTTTTCCTCCGCAGAAGCATATTAGTTGCGGCGCTCCTCCATAAAATTACACATGCAGTAACTAACCACCCATGATATAATTACCTCATTCCGGACTTTACTGTCCGAATGAAACGACAGGTTTTCCAATTCTCTCTTCCGGCATTTTTCCGCATCATTCTGCTGCTGCAATCTCCTCTCATTTTCTTGCAATTGATATTTTATTGCCATTTGCTGTGATTCTATTTGATGTAATAGCTGCACTTCCTTCTGCCCTTTCTGCTCTTTTTGCTCACGAAGACGCTTCAGTTTATTCTGCTTAATTTTCCGTAATTGTTCAAATACTATCTGCTTTGCCCTTTGCTGTGATACTCCTTGCATTTCTCTCTGCACCATTTCCTCCAAAGATCTTTGCCGATTTGCCAGCAATTTGTCCTGTTCTATTAACTCTGAAGCTTCCTGCGTGATGTGCTGTGACTCGCTCCGTAACCCTTCTTCCCTTAGTTCTTGTAATTTTCCCCGCTCTGCTTGCTGTGGTGTTCCTTGCTCTGCTTCCTGCAAATCTCTCCATGTTATTTCCTGCAACGCTCCTTCCAGCTTCTGTAATTCTCCCTGTTCTATCACGCATGAACTTTCCTGCCCTATATTCTGTAGATCTTTCTGCTCTATTTCCTGTAATTCTCCCCGCTCTACTTTCCGGGATTCATGCTGCCCTGTGTTCTGCGATTCTTCACCTACCATTTTCTGCAACGCTCTTTGCAGCATTTCTCGTAATTCCTCCTGTTCTATCACCTGTGAATTTTCCTGCACTATTCCCTCGGATTCTTCCCCCGCTGTTTCTGCCTGCTCTATTTGCTGTGATTGGTCCGGTTCTGTTTCCTGTAATTCTGCTCGTTGTTCTCGCTCTAATTCCTCCTGTTGTTCTTCAAGTACTATTTGCTGTGAATTTCTATCCACTATTTCCTGTACCTCCTCTCGTCCTAGTTGCTTTGGTCTTTTCTGCACCATTTTCTGTGAGTCTTCATGCAATATTTTCTGTGATACGTCCTGCTCTATTTCTTGTGAATCTCTCTGTGCTATCATCTGTGACTGTTTCCATACTATTTGAAACGATTCTTCCTGCACTGTTCCTTGTGAATGTACCTGTTCTAGTTGCTGCCATTCTCTCTGCCCTGTTTCACGTGGTTCTTCCTGCACTCCTTGCTGTGAATCTTGCCTCCCTGCTTCCTGTAATTCTGCATTCTCTGCTCGTTTATCTGTGTTCTGGAATTCTCTTTGCCCTATTTGCTGCAAACGTTCCTGTTCAATTAGCTTCAATTCTTTCTTCTCCTTCTTCTTTAGACCTTGTCCTCGCATTTCCTGTAATTCTGTATTCATTTGTGCATCCTCTTTCGCAATATCTTCTGCCACCCTTTCTGCTTCCTTTGCTCGTCTTGCCTTCAGTCTCTCGAATATCTCTTTTGCTTCTGAGAAATCATACCTTCCTTTCTTATGTATCCCAAACTCTATTCGTATTAGCTTTGGTTGTGCTCCATATCCTTCTTCACTATCTTTATCTGGATTTGATTGGTTTTGCTGTTTTGGAATTTTCTGTTTGTTCTGATCAAAGTCTTCCTCGTTTAATTGCTTTGGGTTATTTTGCTCAGTTTGCTGCAAACGTCCCTGTTCAGTTTGTTTCAATTCTCTCTGCTCCTTTTGCCCTGGATCTTGCCCTCCTATTTTCTGTACTTCCGCATCCTCTACTCGCTGCCCTGTTTGCTTCACTTCATTTTGTCCTATTTGCTGCAAACGTCCCTGTTCAGTTTGTTTCAATTCTCTCTGCTCCTTTTGCCCTGGATCTTGCCCTCCTATTTTCTGTACTTCCGCATCCTCTACTCGCTGCCCTGTTTGCTTCACTTCATTTTGCCCTATTTGCTGCATATAACCCTGTTCAGTTTGTTTCAATTCTCTCTGCTCCTTTTGCCCTGGATCTTGCCTTCCTATTTCCTGTGACTCCTTATTCGCTACTCGTTGCTCTGTTTGCTGTAATTCATGTTGTCCTATTTGCTGCAAACGTCCCTGTTCAGTTTGTTTCAATTCTCTCTGCTCCTTTTGCCCTGGATCTTGCCCTCCTATTTTCTGTACTTCCGCATCCTCTACTCGCTGCCCTGTTTGCTTCACTTCATTTTGCCCTATTTGCTGCATATAACCCTGTTCAGTTTGTTTCAATTCTCTCTGCTCCTTTTGCCCTGGATCTTGCCTTCCTATTTCCTGTGACTCCTTATTCGCTACTCGTTGCTCTGTTTGCTGTAATTCATGTTGTCCTGTTTGCTGCAAACGTCCCTGTTCAGTTTGTTTCAATTCTCCCTGCTCCTTTTGCCCTGGATCTTGCCCTCCTATTTTCTGTACTTCCGCATCCTCTACTCGCTGCCCTGTTTGCTTCACTTCATTTTGCCCTATTTGCTGCATATAACCCTGTTCAGTTTGTTTCAATTCTCTCTGCTCCTTTTGCCCTGGATCTTGCCTTCCTATTTCCTGTGACTCCTTATTCGCTACTCGTTGCTCTGTTTGCTGTAATTCATGTTGTCCTATTTGCTGCAAACGTCCCTGTTCAGTTTGTTTCAATTCTCCCTGCTCCTTTTGCTCTGGATCTTGCCCTCCTATTTTCTGTACTTCCGCATCCTCTACTCGCTGCCCTGTTTGCTTCACTTCATTTTGCCCTATTTGCTGCAAATAACCCTGTTCAGTTTGTTTCCATTCTCTCTGCTCCTTTTTCCCTGGATCTTGCCCTCGTATTTCCTGTGACTCTCTATTCTCTACTCTTTCCTCTCTTTGCTTCATTTCATATTGCTCTATTATCTTGCGAAATCTCATTATCTCTTGTCGCTTTGATTCGTCCCAAGCATCTCTCTTTGCTTGTCTTTTGTGTCTATTTTCTGCCACCCTTGCTGAATCCTTTGCTCGCTTTGCCTTCTCTCTCGCGGCTATTTCATTTAAGAAATCAGAAGGTGCTTGCATTTGTTTTCTAACGTCTGTTCGTTTTAGCCTTTGTTGTGCTCGACCATGCCCTTCTTCTCTTTGTTGATTTTGTCTTGCTTGGTTTTGTTGTTTTGGAGCTGTCTCTTTGTTTTGATTAGTGTCTTCCTTGTTTGTTTGCTTTGGGTTCTCTCGCTCTGTTTGCTGCAAACTTCCCTCACCAGTTTGCTTTGCTTGGCTCTGCTCCTTGTGCTCCAAATCTCGCCCTCTTATTTCCTGTGATTCGTCAACTCCTTTGTCTGTTTTCTGCAGTTGCTCTACTATTTTCTGTAATCTCTCTACCTCTTTTTCCTGCGACTTCTCCCACGCCTCTCTTTCTTTCTTCTGTCTCTCTCTTAGTTTTGCCTGTCTAGCTGCTTCTTTAGCTCGCCTCTCCCTCACTCTCTCAAACTCTGCTCTTTCCTTCGATTTCCTAACAACCTCGCTTTGTTGCCATTCCTGTAGAGTTACCATTCGTACTAGCTTTGATTGTCCTTGATAATGCGTTTGTTCTAACTGGTGAGCGATTTGCACTCGATTTTGTTGGCATTGAATGTGTTGTGCTGCCATCATATCCTGTTCTTCCTCCATGGCATGATGCTGTGACTGCTGTAAATGCGTCTCTTGTTGTTGCTGCATCAACAGCAAGACATCAGCCGCATCCATTTGTTTATTGCGGATTGCAGTATCTGGTATCACCTGTTGACTGGGTGTGGATTTCACTGAGACTGGGCGCGGCAAGAATGGGCGTGGCAGGACTGGACTTTGATCTTGCTGCCATGGAGTTAAATTATCAGCAGGAGAAGCAGTCGCTAAATTTTGTTGTGGTTGTGGTTGAAATTGTTGTTCTGATTGTGCTGTTTGTTGCTGCAACTGTTGTTGTTGTTGTTGATGTTGTTGTAATTGTTGTTGCTGCTGTAATCGTTGTTGTTGTGCAGGCTGCATCGCTAGCAATAATTGCTGTGATAAGGCTTCGCCCAAAAAACCTTGAGTCAATTGGTGTTGTTGTAACATTTGTATATGCTCTGCGGTCAATAACATATCCAAAGTAACTGGCATACCATTTCCGTCAACCGTGTCACTACACAGAATCTGGACCATGTAATAAAGTTGGTCGGCAATAAAAGTCTGACCAACGATCTGAACGGATCCAACTTTTGGAAACAGTCCAACAGTCGGCAGCAGTCCTACGTGGCCAAAATGTTGAATCTGACCACCATTACAAACGAGGCCACTGTTTTGAGACTGACGAGCACTCTCAGATTGTGCAACTTTACCAATATATGCACCACTCTGTGTCAGTTCACTATTAGGCCCATTAGGGAAATAGCCACACTTCTGAGGATGTCCAGCGTTTTGTCCACTCTGGTCAACCCGATTCTTCTTAAGCTCCTTGGAATGCTTTTTAGTGGTAACACTTTGACTGCTACCCATTTCTTGGTGATTAAATCCTTGTAGCATAACTTTAGGAATACATTCTCTCTTTTGAAATTCCCGTGATTTCAAAACATCTGCTAATCTCGCTTTCATAAAAGACCTTTGCAGTATATTTTGGACAGGTTGTGCTTGTTGTATATTTGTTGAAAAATTACCTTGCTCCCTTTGTTTATTCCCCACGACTGCAGCAGATGAATGTGTGTTCCCATTTCGTGGATCTCTGATTGACTTTCTCTTATATATCAAAGCTTCTAGTCTTTTCTTTTCACGATGTCGCTTCATTCGTAATTTCGTTTCCATACGCTCACGACGGCCTGTTATGCTTCTTTTTCCCCTAGCCATTGCTGATCCTGTCATGTAAACAAACGTCACTTTATTTCCTCTATTCACTTGTTTATTTTCAGTTATCGCTGAACATTTGCAGTTTAAAAGCCTCCTTCACGAAAAGAACACTCAGAATGAAAAGCATTCTTAACGATGAAAAGTGGATAAAATTTTCGGACTAAAATGACTGATATTTTGGAATAATCCATAAATGAAATATTTCTAGCTGTTTAAAATCATTTTTATTTCATTTTAAACAAATTTTAGGTTCTTCTGAGTGCACACTTTTGGATATGATCCAATGCAAGCATAGGCTCCAAATCTTTGCAAAAGAAGGCGTAAATGAATATTACTTCTACCTTTGAACTGAATGACTTCTGACGGAATTTTCTACCGTCAAATTTTTTGTATCTTGATTATTTTCAAAATTACAGCATTTCTCATACCTGATATCTGAATTCCTTTAAATTCTACCATTTTTCCTCGATTAAATTGGAAGCTACGATGATTTAAATTTTTGTTCAAACTTCAATTAAACTCTATTAGAAAAACAAGGAAAATGCTGTAAATGTAAAAATGATCAAGATAACGAAAAATTTCACCGCAGAATGATAGCAAAACAACTAAAGTTCCTTTTAAAGACCCATTGTCAACCAACAAAACTGCATTTGTGTTTACACTACCTTTGCAGAATTTCTCTTTCAGAAATTGTGATGACCCTGTACATTTTCTACTGAAGAAAGGGTTTTTGTATGTATGTAAATATGTTTGTTGACAATGGTATACAAAAACCCTTTCTTCAGTAGAAAATGTACAGGGTCATCACAATTTCTGAAACAGAAATTCTGCAAAGGTAGTGTAAACACAAGTGCAGTTTTGTTGGTTGACAATGGGTCTTTAAGCTTACATGTGGTGAGTTGGAGTAATATTATCATCATTATCATCATTATCATTATATGTTTAAAGTGCATAACTATAATACAATATTCTATACACTTTACAATTTAAAAACCTATTACAAAATATCATACGCTAATTTGAATAAATGAGTCTTTAACATCGATTTGAAACTTTCAATATTGTCAGTAGCACGGATTTCTACCGGAAGACTGTTCCAGAGACTAGCTGCGGCATATGCAAAAGTTCGAGCACCTAATGTTTTGTTCTTGAATCGAGGCACTTTTAGCAGCAATGCATCACTTGATCTTAGAGTCCTTTGAGGCTCATACTTGACCACCATGTTCCGTAAATACACAGGTGCCTTGCCTATCAAGCACTTGAAGGTGAGTAACATTATTTTAAAGCAGATTCGTTGCTTGACTGGTAGCCAGTGCAGATCAAACAAAGCTTTACGTATATGGTCAAATTTAGGGATTAGCAACACAACACGAGCTGCTGCATTTTGGACGCTTTGTTGAGCATGATTTGCGTTGTGTTGAAGGCCTGGCAATGGGTTTAAAGTCTCTTGTTTGATAGAGAACTTTAACATGGAGGTGCCTGCAAAACTGCACCAAAACTTCCAATGATGCTCATTTCTTCCATTTACTCTTAAATTTCATTTCTAGGCTCAGTCCATGGTACAGGACCAAAGAAAAATTATCGGTCACCTCAAGAACGTATTCGCATAAAATCAACCCTATAAAAAGCATATGTCCTTACGACTGGAGCGGAAAATGCTTGGATGAAAACTGCAAAGAACAACATGCAAGCGAGACGTTCAGTCTTTCGGATGATGAACTCCTACGAGATTTGATTCTCTATAAGCCAAGCACCGCGGGCGTGACAAAAAAAGACCCGTCTGATTTGGTTATCCAGAAAATTAACGAATACATTGCGAAGCTACGCGGACAATATGATAATAAAATCAACTTTGATCAACTTGTGGTGTTGCTTATAAATGACATAAAGAATGAACTGAGGGATAAAGATAAGGGTAAAATCCCGAATGCTTACAACATGGTTTTGACGAAAAGGATGCGGCTACGGAAAGACTTGAAGGAGATTAATTCAGAGAACGATGTCAAGTATAAAAGCCGGACGTGGATCATGGAAGAAAAGAACAACAAACACCGGACAGATGCGGACCTGGCAGAGAGGTATGTTTTATAAAGTGTGACACTTTTTTGCCGAGTATTTGATCTATTGTTAGCTATTTCAATTCTTTGTGATTTTGGACACTTATGGACTGTAGTTACAGTAGCTTTAATAGCGTGAAAGCTTTACTACGCCCTGGGGGATTATTTGATTTCAGAGGTTCTAGAGGTAACCTTAGAAGAGGGAGTCTTAGTTAGAAAGTCAAATATCAAGTGTATGAATGATTTGATTTTTGGGTTTTTTTTCATATTTAAAAAATCAGTAAACAATCTTCTAACCAACTGCATTTGATTCAACGCTGTGTTGACTCATTTGTATATAATTGTTGTGTAGTGGGGTGAACTCCAGACTTATGCAAAATATGATAGTCTCGCTTTAATACTAACGAGGGTCTACTTTCTTCATTGAAATCCAAGTTCAGTAATTGAATCTTTTTCGGTGTGGGTAGAACCTTTCCTTATGAGAATTGTTATTGATGTTTAGCCAAGAACTGAGATATTTCGAGGAAGATTATGATATCGAGAAGGCATTAGAAAAATCAGTCAACGAAAACCCTTCAGATATAACTTCATGGATATCACTCGCCAAACATAGTATGAAGAATCGAAAGTCTGAGGATGGAGAGGGAAGTGCTGCAGTGGAAAATGAAGACCAGGCCCTAAGCATCCTTTCAAAGGCATTGGAATCTAACCCATACTCAGAGGTAAGTCCTTTCATTTACTTTTATTTACATGATTCTGCTAATGTTTATGATAGTTAAACCTTGTTAGATCGCCTATAAAATTGTTGGAATATTTTAATTTTGATATTTGCTGATGATTTGGCAAAGAAGTTTTTGGCTATAGGTATTTATTTGAGGGAAATCATACGAGAATGCGTCAGTATGGTGTAAGACTTCTAGGGGTAAAAATGCATTTAATGAATGACCCAGTTGCATGGAAATCGAATGAACGCCATTTTGAAGAAATATGTCATGCATCAGTTGCATTCCCAGCGGGAATTAAAACCTCTGTTCCTGTATCAGTTAGACTGCGTTCACACGATACTGGCAAAATTTGAAAACGGCACAAAATTGTTACAGATAGGCCTCCCGTTCACACGAAAACGGCACATTTTTTGCCTGCACAATTTGAAAACGACGGAATTTGAAAACGGATCTCTAAACAGCACAATTTGAAAACGGCGTCATGTGAACACTCAAAAACGATGAAAACGCAACATTTTCCACCACTTTTAGAACGTGGCTGATTTATTCTTTTGTTCTACAATCTCTTACAAAAGTGTTGGACCCCTGTGAAAATCTACGTTTTTCGGAATTATTTCCCCTCTCCCCCCCAAATAAAAGTTGTTTGCTTGAGCGAATAGTTCTTTCCGTAGATATGCATGAAAAGAAACATTTTTGCACTGCAATCAACATTGAAGCGGGGGGGGGCAAAAATGACAGGGGTCCAACAGTTTTGTAAGAGATTGTAGATAGATTTGTTTGTCGTCAAGTCGTCAAAATCCAACCTCCTTGTCGCAGAAATTGCAAAGAGATTGATACCGTTAAAGTTTATGTCGTTTTCAAATTATGCTGGTATCGTGTCAACACTAGCTAAAATTTTGGTACCGTCACATTTTTTGGCGTTTTCAAACGTGCCGGCATCGTGTGAACGTAGTCTTAGTGGCTTTTTTTCGCAACGGAGCAGCTATTGCAACTATTTATTACCAAGGACCTTTATCTCTGTGCTCAGCTAGTTCTAGTTGACCTAAATGATATTCCAATCCTTGCCATCCAAATCAATGTATTGTCGGAGACATTCATTTCATGTTTTGCATTTGACTTTTGCAGGATCTGTGGATGTTATATCTCGATATCTTCTCGAGACGTAACGACAATCTTGAATTGAGAGAAATGTGTATACAAGCTGTAGATTACTGTCGTTCTTACACTATCTGGTGGAAATGCTTACAACTGGAAGAGAACTATGATGACAAAATTGAAGTTTGCCTTGACGTTATCGACTTTTTATTAGAAAACCCCGAGGAATCAAACTACGAACTCCGATCGCACAGAATTCTAGAAACGGCTATGTATATCTTGCAGTTGGAAGTTTTGAAACAAGAATTTAAATCAGCGCTCGGTATGCTGAAGAGTGCACTGGGCATTAGTAGTGAAAATGAATTACCCAAAGTTGGTTTACCTGTGTTATTAGATGATCTTACAATTGGAGATCAGGCTACCCTGTGGCTGTCGTGCATCTCTGTTGCTGTGTTTAAGAAGCTGCCATCGAAGCTATTTGATCCTGCTGATAATGGGCCTTCGAAGATTGTTTGTAAGACCGTGGAAATATTTCAATGGGATTCTTCTAAAAAGATGAGCCTACCAGAATATGATATCAGAAGCCTATTTGAGGGTATGTTCAACGATTGATCATAAGCTCCTTCACTAACTATATAAAATTTAGCAGAGAATTCAAAAATATAGTAAACTTATTTCAAACTTTTCGATAAATGATCTTTATCAATGAACTCAGGGTATGTTTATTGTATATATAGTCCATTTAATATACCATTCGAACGCCCTCAGTTCATGGTTGGTAAGCAACCACATAGCGTACAAAATTGTCCTGCTGCATGCTTATTTCATTCAAACATGTGAACTGATATGTTTAGGAAAGTTCTGATGTGAAATCCGCAAAACTATTTAANGTCATCAAATTGCTAAATCGTAAACTAGAAAAGCTACAGATTTTTGCTTGCAGCCATATTATAGACCTTCATAAACTATAGTTTTCTTGAAGATTGTGCCGTTTTTCATATTTCCATTTAGGAACTACGAATATTTTAATTTTTTTCCAAACTTTTCGTGAGTTCTTTCAATAAAAAGAAAACCACTGTAATTCTGAAAATAATCAAGATATTAGGGAGTTTACATATAGGATTATAGCAACTTACCTGAAGTTCCTTTCAAGCCATAAAGTCAAACAAAAGATGCATTACCCATCCGTGCAATGTTTTTTAAAGATTTGGAGGCTATGCTATACAGTGCACGTGTTTCAAATTAGCCAAAACACAGACAGCAGACAACACTTTAAAAGCAGAGACCTTACTTCATGGTGAATAACAAATACTATAGGGGCATATTTTTTGCTATTTTGGATTTGGCTTACTTACCCTTTCGAGACAGCATACAAGATTTTTGAAAAGAAAGGATTTTTCTCGAAAAATAGGCAAGGGAGTATGAGATTTTTAGGGAGTCATATGCCCCTCAGATGCAGGCATGAAGGACGTTCTTCTACCCCTACAACCTTCTTTGAGTGTTAAAAAGCTATATTTCTTATTCTAAATATTTAAACTGTAGCAAAGAATGCGGATACTTCCTTCTGAAATGTCTTCTGGTGGTAGAAGATTTGAAGTTTGTTTTGAAAAGCAAAACCGTATCATGACACACACTGAAAGCTTTTTTGTCTAACAATCATTGGAGTATGAAACGTCAGATCATAACCCAAGGTTTCCATGATGGTTTTGCTTTTCCGAGCAATCTTCTTACTTCTTTCTCTTAATTATATACTGTTGATACTATGAATGGATTTCTACAGTCTGCAGAACAAGCAACAATAAAATACAATAACATGACTTGATGTCATCATCTTTCATCAAAGATATCATTATTTAATTTCAAGAGCAACAAACAAAAATTATAGATCACTATTTGTTTATTTCATCGAGAATTTGACAAAAACAAAGTTCATTGATGAGCAGTTGTAAGCAAGAAAGCTTTTCAAACCTTCACTACCAACCTTGCTGTTATTTTGCATGCATGGCACATTGGTTCAGAAGTCAATCCATGTTCCAAAATCAATCCATGTTCCAAAATAAATGGAATTTAATACATGATTCCCTTTCGCTGAACAGGTGAAAGGCTCAAAACAATTATTATTGAAAACTTGCGATTTGGATGTGCTGCGCTGGCAGATATACTGTGCACAACAAAGACAAGTTGGGTCTCACAAACAAATGTAAAATAATCTTGGGTATAAATTGGGATAACAGTTCAGCAAATGAATATAATGGTGCAACAAATGGCCTGTGCACAGGCTAGCAATAAATTCAATTGGTTAATATTCTTATCAATTTTTTTCTAATTTACCCCCTTTTAGTTATCAACTCAAAGATTCCCCAAAACAAAGGGGAAGTGCCATCATAATATATATTTTGATTCTTTTGATCAATTGCTGCTAAATAAAAATCTCAAAATTGATTCTAGTTACTACAAGGGTCCTGGTCCCAAGAGTCCTGGTCCATGATTCTTCGCAGGATTTTATTGTCCATCTGATTTCATACTTTCCATTTTCCCTTGCACTTGTGCCATATCAAATTCTTTTCCCATGGCCCTTTTGTAAATGTCTTTGATGTCATCAACTGTTGTTTCAAAATGTGTGGTTGCATCATATGATTTGGAGATCATGATCTAAAGTGACAAAGGAGAAAGATTCAAAACCTCCATCTTTGTCACAAATATTTTATATCTCAAAAGCATCAAAGAAATAAAAGTTGCATGGAATAGCTCAATGGTCATAACAATTTTTTGGAAGATCTCTCTCTTCTCTAAATTTCAGTATATATAATCTTTTTCCTGTTTAATTTGAAGGTCTCATTGTTGTGCAATAATATAAAATGACACCCTGAATTAGACTAGTTTAGGCTGAAATTATTAAATGCTTTTTTGGACTGCAGCTATGAGTGTGAAAAGGTAAACAAAGGTTGAAATCTTGCTTAAACAGAAGGTAAGCGTGTTTGTGACATCATTTCAAACAACTCTGGATATTTCCATTAAAATCTCTCACCAGTATTTGAAAATTGTCACAAATTTCTTGACAAAGAACTGCATGGTAAAACCCTATTGGAATGACATATGTGTTGAAAAACAGGTATATATCAAACTTACCTTTGATTTCTCTCCATTATCAACTGGGTGATGAATATCACTAACAGAAACAAATTTCTCTTCAATGGCACCCAATAACTTTAATCCTGGACCCAATTCAGCTTCTGGGTTGGACGTTTCAACAGTCGTGCTCACCATGGCTATGTAAAAATTGTCACTTGCAACATTGTGGGTGAATGAAACCATGCACACATAAATATCTAAAAGAGAAATAATGTTTTTATTGAAAACCTTTTAGGGAGTACGCCAATATATCAAAACCTTGAAATAAATTAGGANTCAAACTTACCTTTGATTTCTCTCCATTATCAACTGGGTGATGAATATCACTAACAGAAACAAATTTCTCTTCAATGGCACCCAATAACTTTAATCCTGGACCCAATTCAGCTTCTGGGTTGGACGTTTCAACAGTCGTGCTCACCATGGCTATGTAAAAATTGTCACTTGCAACATTGTGGGTGAATGAAACCATGCACACATAAATATCTAAAAGAGAAATAATGTTTTTATTGAAAACCTTTTAGGGAGTACGCCAATATATCAAAACCTTGAAATAAATTAGGATTTGGGTTAAGGTTAACATTGAAATAAATTAGGTTTAGGGTTAGTTTTGGGGTTAGGGTTAGCGTTCGGTTAAGGGTCAGGGATTTCAAGATTTGATATGTTGGCGTATTACCACATTTTAGAAGTGAAAACAGATTGGTTCAGAAATTGCTAATTCTTTCCAATTGCCCTGAGAAATACAATTTTTCCTTAATAAAATTTGCAGAATTTGGAACAATATCTACTTTATTTTAAATTTTGAGCCTTTTTCACAAAAATAGATTGGATTATGTGAAGATCTTGGAGAGAAAATTCAGAAAATGTTCTTGTTTGTCACATTTGGTTACGAAATTAACAACTTATGACAGTTTGTGGTTCAAGTGCCACTCAAGGAATTTGCTTCTGAAGAAAAGCAACACAATTTAAACTGATATCATCAAAACATTTGCTTTCACTGAATCAAAACATAAGAAATTCCAAGCTTTTTCATGAAACACAACTTCAATATCACATCTAATTGAGAGGAAAAAACAAGCATACTCTCGAATCCCGAATAGATGTACGAGGGGCTGGAATAAACGGGGTGGGTGGAAAATCTCCTGAATCATAATAAGAAGGGAGTCTGGAATTAGAAGTGTTTTTAACATTAAACAACATCGAAAAAAAGTCAAGAATAACACAACATTATTAAAATGAGAATTACAGTTACAAATAACATTTCAGGAAGAGACGATTTCACATGTTTCAGATTTCAAGAAGCTGGAAATAAATAACAGGGGGTCTGGAATAAGGATGTCCTGGGTGGATTTTTTTCAAAAAATAAATAAGTGGGGGGATGTTTATTCCGGACTCACAGATCATTGCATGAAACCATCTGACAACATTGTTCTATAAAATTTTCCGTATGCAATGGTTTCCTTAAAAAATCTCAAATGAAATCCAGGTGATCTTAAACATTCTTGGTGTTAAAAAGATGAGATCAAATTTCACTGTGAGATCCTGCTAAATAAATAATGACTTGCATAATTAACAAGATAACAATTTATACCAGATTTCCTTCCAACTTGGTTTTGCGGAATAATGAGCTGACAGGCAGTTGAATCTTTTGTGTTTGGAATTGGGTGTTTTAGGATACAGATTGCTCTGACGACCTGGCCAACTTTTTTGACACGATCACTGAAGTATGATGGGTCACCAATCACCATCTTCGCTTTTGCTGTCTCATCAGTTCCACCTTCTGATGTTGATGTCACACCTACAAATTGTCCATTTTCATCTGTCACAATTTCTTTCACTGGTTTGTTCAACATATACGTGCCACCATAGACTGCACTGAGACGTGCAAAACCCTGGGGTAACTCCCCAAGACCATACAGGGGGTAAATGTAAGGTGATTTCCCATACATGCTTAATGAATTATAATAAAGCTGCACCCTTTTTACTGCCTCAAGACAAGGCTGTGATCGGTAGGCATCGTTCACGTAAAGGGCTATTGAATGTCCTGTGAAATCAGCTGTGTTGTTATCTAGGCCAAACTTTTTGTAAACTTCATCCATGGTTGTTTTGCTAGGATCGACACCCTGCCATGTTTTCTGATCTTTTTCGTCAAAATTTGTGGCAAAGACCAAGAATTTCTGGAATCTCCTCTTCTCGAATATTCCCATCAAACTGCTAGCCAAGGCTTCTTTCTCGTTGGCCGGAACTTTGTAGACATTCCCTCCTTTGTAGACGTAACTTCCATCTACCTGTTTGAACTCCAGGTATTTCGTCACATCAGTGAAAATCAAGAATTTCGTTAGCTCTCCTCCAGCCATGATAAACTTGGGCACAAGATCAACATTCCAATCTCTTCCACGACCAAATTTACCTTCAGCCATCGTCTTGTTAAAATGCTTGAAAAGATCTTCAAGAGGACAGAGTGAAGCACTTTCTCCACCATAATATGAATTCTTGTCCATATGTAAAACTTTCTTGCCCTCCACTGACAAAATACCACTGAGTATGCATTCAGTAAGCCCAGTGCCAAGAACTATAACATCGTATTCTTCATCCATGTTGGCTGTGTTGTATTTGAAGGTATGTTTCGGGGTAAACAATGATTTAATTGCTGGGCAACTCCTTCCTTCTCCTCGAATCTATTTTCGATTGTAGAAAAGGCCCGAAACAGAAGGCAAGGCGTGTGATGTTCATCCGGGATCTTTCTCTTATGCCTCGATTCCGGAAAGAGGCAGATCCAATAGTTACTTCCGGATTTTCTCAAAACATTACACGTTGACAAAACTGATAACACTTCTTACAATGACCCTTGCTTGGGCAGCTCCCGGCAGCTCCACAGGATTCTCCCTTCCCGTACTGTATCCTCGATTAGGTTATCTACTCAGAGAGCTCCCCTTTTACGAATTTTCCTACATGCAATTCCTTTTTCAATTTGACAGTTGCTTGTTTTGCATGAATCCTTGCAATCAGTTCACTCAAATTTTGTGTACTGTATTTTCATCTAATGAATTTGTTACCTATTGTGGTTGAAAATCAAATTTAAAATCCGTACTGGTTTTTTTGTTTGCTTCTGTCGGTAAATTGTTGACCAAATAATGGTTATCACGAAATTATGGCTGACAGCATAGAAGAGTTTAAAAGAAGGAAAAACTACCGTTACAGTTTGATTAAATTTCAACATCTAAAGCAACTAGGAAGAGCGAAAAGGGCTAGCACCGCATATGTAACTGTAGAAGAGTCACTTTAACTCTAGATGTTCTGGTTCTAATGGAAGACTCTGTTTTAGAATGAATCACAGTGTCTACCAGAATGAAGATGTCCTATGAGTTACTAGAATGTCATTTTTTTATGTCCTCCTCATCAAATTCTGGGTTTTTCTTCAAAATCACAAATCCTTCCATAACTGGCGATAAAGGAATATCTGGAAATATTAGTAAAGGATTCTGAGTACATATCAATTCAAATGAAAACATAAAAATAGAAGTTAAAGTCAATTTGAATCTTACACTAGAATGTAAAGGAAGATAGAATTACTCTGTAATGTCACAACACCCGAGTGTGGATAAAAAGCCAAATTTCCACCATTCAGGAAGAATATTTCATGGAAAAAAGTTAGTGTTATGGCCATAGGAAGGGAAGGAACAAAACGTAATCATGCATATCTCCAAATGGTCAGAGTCAGTGCAAAATATTTCCAATCAAAAGTAGTTGTCACATTACGTCCATGGATGCAATAGTCTACCCACCCAAATTCTTAAATTGTATGATTTGCTTGATTTGAAGCTGCTTACATTTGTCTGTGAGTCTGTTAATAGGTTATCTCCACCTTACTTTCACAATTTTTTTGCAATGTTGTCAGATGTTCATCAATATAATACAAGGCAGGCTCGTAAGGGTGGCATTTTTATGACACAGCATAGTCTTGGCATCTTTTCGCACACCAAAAATCATCAGAATAACTCGTTCCTTTCCTTATACTTTCGACAAAATATATTGTATTTTTATCAGTTCGATTAGTCATTCGATTAGTTATTAGNTAATAGGTTATCTCCACCTTACTTTCACAATTTTTTTGCAATGTTGTCAGATGTTCATCAATATAATACAAGGCAGGCTCGTAAGGGTGGCATTTTTATGACACAGCATAGTCTTGGCATCTTTTCGCACACCAAAAATCATCAGAATAACTCGTTCCTTTCCTTATACTTTCGACAAAATATATTGTATTTTTATCAGTTCGATTAGTCATTCGATTAGTTATTAGTCACAGGACAACTAGGGATAAATCGGACTTGATTCCTCAATTTTTATCAGAAGAATAGATTTAAGCAATGATACCTTCAATTAATTGATGCAAATTTCACATGAATCTGCTTAAAACCGACTGTCAAAACTTTTCTTATTTGTTGCGACCAGAATCCATCCTTTTATTGCAAAATATTATTTTGTAATATAGGAGAAAGGGTTGATAAATCTCACTGGTAATAGAAAAAGATACATTCTTCAGTGGCAAGTTCTGCGCGTTCTCCATGCGCTAAGAGAACGGGGGTCGTGTGTGTTTGAAATCCAGTTATTGTTTTTGGCGCACCAGCTTGTCCTACAACGTCGACCGCCTACGAGCGAAAAAGATTTTGCATTAAAACATAAACTTCTCAGGCGCAGTTCCACAAGCATCCAGTTTTATGTTGAACTTTCACATCGTTCGACTGTGTTCCTTTTGAAACAGAAAGATATTCTTGTATTGTTTGTCATGCTGGTAAGAAAGACAAGGCATTTAATGGCAATGCGAGTCATCTGGAGGCAATGTGAGTCATCTGGAGGCAACTCAAGGCATTCAAAGGCAACTTGAGAAAGGATGTAAGGTAGTTAATGAAAACCAGAAAAACAAACTCTGTTCAAAGTACGATTTAAATTACTTTATTTGTTGGTTTTATTTAGCTTTTTGTACAACACAAAAAGATTGTTCGTGAATTAATGAAAATTGTTCAAAACATAGAAATAACTGCTTTGAAGAAGTTTGGGTTTTGCTGCATGACAAGAGGAAGATGATGTAAAGATCCAAGAAGATAAAGAAAGAAAAGATTCTCATACCTGGCCAACTCTGACTGATACGGGTATTGGTTTCTGGTCTTGGTTGAATGTTACCAACATTCTTGGTTGCATTGCAGACACCAAAAAGTACATCAGGTAATGTGATTTACCCAGGATTGCTAAATAAATAGAAACAATAGCAACATGAACACTAGAAATATGGATGCTTGTTTGGGAGGAGGTTTAGCAGCTTTAAAAGATTTACAAGCGACAGTTTCATACCGATACCAAAATTTAATATTTCTTTGTCAACAAGGTGTCATCAACAACAAAAACATCAGTTATCACTTCTGCCCAACCTGGTTCCGAGGGCCAGTTTCCTACTTCAATACTGTTTTCTGGATTCAGCTGGATTCAGCAGCCTCCTTTTGGGTCATGGGGACGAGGTTGACTTCTGCCTGAGCCTCGCATAAAATATGAAACAAAGTCAAATGAAACATATAAAGAACTTATATGACCAAAAGCTATTTAGTGCCTATTGCATCCAAAGTTTGGCCAATTTCTTCCTATTTTCATGACAGAAAATATTGTCCCCTTCTGACGAGTTCCAATAAAGCAAATAGTATTGGATCCTATTGGAGGCAGAAGATCACTGTGATTGACTTACTTTGTTTGACATCTAAGAAAGCGACTAAAGTAGACAGTAATCCTCCGACAGCTGTAGGTGACATGTACGCTCGATCATATTGATAAGGACTGATTGTTAATGTCCCTTTACCAAGATGAACTAAACCCTGAAAAACATAAGGAAATACATGGTCCGAGAAGAGACTACATTTTCACAACANATATGACCAAAAGCTATTTAGTGCCTATTGCATCCAAAGTTTGGCCAATTTCTTCCTATTTTCATGACAGAAAATATTGTCCCCTTCTGACGAGTTCCAATAAAGCAAATAGTATTGGATCCTATTGGAGGCAGAAGATCACTGTGATTGACTTACTTTGTTTGACATCTAAGAAAGCGACTAAAGTAGACAGTAATCCTCCGACAGCTGTAGGTGACATGTACGCTCGATCATATTGATAAGGACTGATTGTTAATGTCCCTTTACCAAGATGAACTAAACCCTGAAAAACATAAGGAAATACATGGTCCGAGAAGAGACTACATTTTCACAACATTAAAATGAAATTTTCAAATGTGACTAAGGATTAATGGGACTCAAAGATGTCCATATTATTATCGATACCGACTCAATTGACGATGGGTGAAAAACATGTCTTCAAATGAATTTAGATTACACAGGACTTTGCAATAAAAAAGAACAAAGCAATGAGGACAATTGGTGTGCCAAGCCAAGGCGAAAAGAATAGCATAGATATCTAAACGTATACATAGTCGTCTTATTTTCACGTCAATTTATGAGGTTCCTGCCCTAAAATTTAGCAACGTTTTAGTTCATAAATATTTGACAGAAGCATCACATTCTAAATTCGCAAAAGAAAATACTTCGCTTTCTATTAACCTACAAAAATAAAATTCTTTAGAAAATGTGTCTTTAGAATATTTTTTAAATTCTTCTTATATAGTTTGACATATGGAGGTCTGTCTCATCATCATTTACTGTGGTTTAGGTATATTTGGCGACTTAATCAAATTGGAAAAATTGGTTAGTTGAAAAAGTTGTCAGCTAATTTCATTCGAAAAATACATACCTGTGCTAGACGAACCATGAAAAGATTATTGGCATCTTTGTGGTAATACAATGCTAATTGTCTCAACATGCCAGCTAGCCTTGCATTATTTGAACCTAGAGAAGGAAGAAAATGTCATAACAAAATATTCACCCAATGATTCCAATTTACCTTGTAGGAGGAAAACATGAACTAATGAATAACTTCAAGGACGTTGTACGTTGTTTCAAATGCTTCACTTTCGCTACATTAAAATAAACGAATGAACAAAAAGTTAATATTTCACAGCATGGCAAGCAATATCAAATAAAAAGTGTAAGGTAATCCTCTGGCCATATCCCATAGTTTTACCGTGGTTAACCAAAATTATGGAATAATGCAACATGGAATCACATTGTTCCATGGAGATTTTAACAGTTCCCTTCACAAACGTTTTGTTCATAATCAGCGTCCATGTTTCTAAAAAGCCATCTTGTGCAGTGTGAACTGATAGAAGAAAATAAAAGAAACATAATTCCAAGCCTACAGAACACAATTTTGTGTGGCAATCTCAAATCCTCATTTCCAACGAATCATCTACGTTAGGGAAAATTTCATGCTCCACTAGAAACATGGCGGCCACAAAACGTTTTGAAATTCACAGAAAAAAACTTATACGCACCAGCTCCTACGATACCCATTGCAAATATCGAATTATGTGCAACTTCAGCATCATGGTCGTGTGATAATTTGCTTAGTGTGTCAATTATGCTGAGTCGTGGATTCGAGGCTGATAATAATCCTAAAGCCAAAGGCACTGCTCTTCTGATTACTGGTTCCCCATATTGAAGCTAAAGAAAAGAGTGAAATAAGAGCATGGTCAAGTTTGATCTAAGAAAATATTAGCTATTAAAAAGTCAGTCGATTTTGTAGAGCCTATGAAGCTTACCACTAAATTTTGCCTTTAATTTTTTGGGCAGACACCCCCAGACATTGAACCATTCTTTTTCCATTTTCGTTGAAAATTATCTTGTTAATGATTTCAGGAAAATAAGAGTTCTCCCGAAAGAAATCAAAGCAGCTTTTTGTTCTTCTGCTTTACACGTTTATTGCTCCAGCCTCTAGGTTACTTCGAATGCACTATCCTTACAAGACAAGTAAGTAACTGCCAGCGTCTCATACACCTTTCTTTTTTGTTCTCTCTAAATTTGGAATAAAGGTTTTAAGGAATTCTTACGAGATGGTTGAAACTTCTAAGTGACATTTCCATGCCTATATCTTCTCCCATTGAAATGGCAGCAATACCAAGAACTGCGACACCTTGATGACTTCCATCTGATTCGGTCGTTTCTTCTTTTTTATCCTTTTTATCATCCTTCTTATCCTTGCTGTCTTTTTCATCCTTCGCTTTATCTGTTTCGTAATGCTCGCTACATATATGAAGAAGGTTCTGCACTTTCAACACGTTCCCTGTACCTGAAATACAATGTTGCGATATCGTATTTAAAAGGACCTAGGCATTCTTCACACTGCTTCTGGGCCGTCGGAATATGTCTTCGGGCGACAAAGCATTGTTCATCCAAGTTATTTTCAGACAAAGGGCCACTGGCTCCCTAACATTTGGGACGACCGCGACCCCTTGTCCCCAAGTGTTCTAGGAATGAACTAAAAACTCAAATCTGAAGCTAATTTTGTCGTTTAAACGTATCGAAATTTTCAAGAAGTTGATTTTTCAAAATGTTTCAGATTCTTCGGGTCACCTGGTAGTTTTTCAAGCAACTTGCTTTAAATTGACTGAATAGCAAATGTTTTAATAAAATAGCAAACAAATTTACAGGTCCTTGAGTGATAGCAGATAGTTTCTACTTCTGAACAAGGCAACATTTTTAAATATTAGCAACCATTATTATTACTATAAATACGCAATTCAAGATTATAAGTATCTGTCATATCTTTGTCAATAGTTTTGGACTATGGACTCCCTGTGGAGCCAAGATGCTAAATATATAGCTGATTGTTTTGTACATATTATTCATTCGTTCTATGCTATGATGCAATGTTATGTTACGTTATGTTCCGAAGTGGTAGTCTTTTATTGCGATAACCTAAAGTGCAGGTTATGACAGTATCCAACATAAATTTTTACCTGCATATGCGCAAACATCGACGAGAACAGACGCCCATCGACCAAAAGGTTGTCCAACAACTTTCAAAGTTTCTAATGTCGCATCTACTGCTTCTTGTTTTCCTGTGAAAAATAATCGAATAAAAATATATTTAAAAACATTATTATCATAAATCATTTTCAATTGTAAACAGTATGATTATCAAAGTGTTAATGTTAACCAAGAACAGAACTTTCTAGCACATAAACGGAGCTAGACTCTGTCAAAATGTTGAAAAACAAAAGAATTCGTTATATTCCCGGGGGACTGGGCCCCTTGGGGTCGTCGGGGTTTCGCGGCTGTTGCAGGATTCGGGTTCCGCTCGCTGGGATCTTTTGGATGGTGCCTGGCTTGCGGTGTTCTGCGGGGTGGTGGTTCTATGACCAGGGGTAGTCTTGCTCTATGTGGTTTTCCCTTGTACATTAGTGTAGCGTAATGTAGTCTTGTGTAGTGTTGTTGTGATTGTTTAATTAATAGATTATTGTACATATTCATTGTAAGGGTCATTCATAGAGGGGACTAGATGACCATGTGTTTTCCCCGCTATGATTGGCTCAGAGCGTAGTTTATTTTAATATTATATATAACAAAAAAAAGACTCTGTCCAATTCTCAAGGAGATGCTCGCAAATTGAGGTTTTTAAAAGAATGTAACATACTTGGCGGAGAGGAAAACATTTCAAGAAAAATCAAAACAGAGATCCGTCTATGTATTCAGAAATTTGTGCATATAAATGTTGACATGGCTTTCTGAGGCTCTCCCTCCTACAGTTGATAAGATACCTTGCAAATCAATCAAAACAAATTTCAACTAAGCAATAAACTCTCACCTAAATAAGCAAGACCAAGTCCAAGAGCCAGGAAACGAGCATAATTATCTTTCAATTCACTTGCAGATCTCTCCATCATTGTTTGAAGAATCACAGAAGTGACGTCACCATTGCATGTACCGATAGAAATCAAACCACAGGCTAGGGCAGCAACACCAACAACCTGAAAATAATCAACAATGTTCGTTACGTAATAAAGCAATCAAAATTTTAGGATAGGAATTTCAAATTATCAAATTGGCAAAGTAGACTATTTTCCCACTCCGAGGGCCTATCAAATAGACAAATAACTTTTTGGAACACACAACATATTCTCACGAGCCATGACCGTATTTCTTTCTTTCTCTAACAAACTATCAATATAAATCTGCCCGCAGTGGTTGCTTTTATAGCATGAATCTTTATACTGTCTACTGTCATCTGCTTTGAATAGAAAATTCAGGGGTAAATGGTCAGTGCTGGAAAAACTCTGGCTTCCTGCGGACCTGTGTCTCAATGTTTAAAAATGTCCTGCCTGCTGGACATCGCTGGTGTGGATGTGGCAGTAATTGCCTCCCCCCCCTCTCACCTAACTCCAGTTCACTAATATTCCTTCCTACTGCTGCCGTTACAAACTCATTTCCTTTTCCTTCCTTGTTTCACTCCTCCTCCTCCTCCCCCTCTCCCTTGCCTGTCTCATTTTCCTATTAATGCGAAATCTTTATTTCCTTCTAAAATTGAACCTACCAGCGACATATCTTCGTGATTTCGCGTATGTTTTCCAGCACTGTAAATGCTCTTCACAATATGGCGACTTTGGTCGGGGAAGGAGGCAAAAAGACAGAAATTTGCAAGGGAAGAAAATGGCTCACAGTGCAGGTCAGGAAATTTGTGAAGAAAACTTACCCCTGAAAAAGGATGAAAAACTGTTAGCTAGCGGTACCGAATTAACGATATTCATAAGAGCATGTCTAGTACGCACCTCCATATTTGATTTGGAATCTGATAAAACTGGAAGAATGAAACCAAGTACATCTTCTCTGTTTGAGCCAGCATAGGCCAATCCAAGTCTGAAATAAAACACAAATTACAATGTAGACCGATCAATTTAAAAGCTATACTTATAAAAAGTAAAGCTACAGATTCGTGAAGCTAGTAAAGCTACACATTTCAGCAGACGCATTCATAAAAACCTTGTTTACCCACCCGTTCTGTTACCTCTTTTCACAGCTACTCTTTAACGGCAACATTTCAAGCAAATTAAATCAATTAAATACAACCAAGATGCAACATATCTCAATAGGGGGCGATTTCTTACAGTGCTCGTGCCAAATACAATCTTAGGGCCTGATTACATGGGAGTTTTCAACCCAGGGCTGGAATTTGCAGCTACGTGTCAAATTACATTTTCAATTGTGAAAACAGTCCAATATTTTGATTACGTCAGTGCATCCGATGTGTAACAATAGGTATTAAGCGATAATTAAGTGTGACAATGTGGATTAAATTTTCATCCCTGGTAGAGCAAAGAGGGCTGGGATTTCAGCCCTGCGGTGAGATTCAAAATAGGGCTGAAAATTTACCATGTAATCACCAAAAGCAATTTACAAGTCGTGCACCAGAGAGAGGAGGTGGAATTTCACTTCAGGAAAGAGGGCTGAATCCCAAGCCCTATCGCGAAAACTCCCATGTAATCAGGCCCTTGATAAAAATCTGACTTACCCAGTGATGGCTCCGAGGCGCATGGTGTTGTTGTTGTGCATGACGTAATCTGATAACAATGCGAGAGCTGGATCGCATTCATTTTTGACACCGGAATTTACGATTCCACAAGCGAGAAGAGCACCAGCCTGAAAGAGAAAATTATCGAATTATTTATCGCTTGGAACGCCCTACTGAACACTTTGTTTGGATGAAAGCTCCTGGTTGGTATGCTGGCTGTGTGGGTGTCATCGGCTTGTGGGGATCTGTGGGATGGTTTGGGGGCTGCGGGGTTTCGGACGTCTGTGCAGCTCTTTGACGCACCCGGTATACCCTCATTTTTGTAGTGTACTCTTTTTTTGTTAAACTAGATATTATCCTTGTATTAAATTGTTGTAAGTGTCATTCGTACTTGGGAACTCGATGACCTTGTGTCCTTTCTCGCTACGAATGGCACATGTTTCTTTCTATTTTTAGTTTAACTGTTGCTGTTACTCTGCATATTTTAATATTTTATGATGATATATAAAAAAAAAAAAAAGCTATACATACAGCAATATTTTACAATACATAAAAACCTTCTTCTATTAAAAAGTAAATACGACTATCTACGATCTACACACTAGATTATCAAATAAACCTGCTATATGGGATAGCCTATAATTAACTTACATCTAATAAATAATCAAATTAAAGTAGATAATATGCTTTAAATAATTTTAAAGATATGTTGGGTGGAAAACAATCAAACTTTAGTTTAAAGGCGAGTTAAATGACCAAAATACCTTAATTTGGTCTTCTGGTGAATATAGATATTTATCGATTTGTGTAAGACCACCATCAAGATCCCAAAGAAGTACTAGTCCAAGAGAAGCAGCAGCGCTCATCATGCCTAAGGAGAATAAAAGATAACACAAGCTTTTTTTAATATTCTCATAAAATAACAACAATAAAAATTATAAAATACGATACCGCAGGGAGCATTGTAGTACCTATCAACCCTATGGCCATTACATAGAGCAACGAGTCAATGAAACTCCAAGAAAACAATTACAAATACAGGTGTTACAGTTAAGCAAAGGGAATTTTAACGTATGGGAGGTTGCAGCGACAGCTCATTTAAAGAACGCCGGTCAACTAGCATCCTTTGCGGTCACGCTTTGCAGAGAATGTTGTCATATTAAAATGGCCGCCGCAGTCGAAAGGCAACAAGCGAAGCGCGCAAAGGATGCTGGTTGATTGGCGTTCTTTAAAAGCGTTCTATAACACAAGCTTCAGGTTAACTTGAAATGTTATCACAATGTAGGAAAACAAGACGTCAAAAGTGTCACAGCTAATATATCCTTCCCAAAAGCTTAGCAGGTTCTTCCTAGAAATCTACTTTATTTCTATGCTTCTTCTGCAATTCTCCTAAGTTTGGCGACAACAACATTTCTTATTTTATGGCAGACTGAAGTCTTGCTAATAGGAGCATAACAAGAAATCCACGAAGCTTGCACAGTCTGAGCGATCATAGTTCCAAAGGGTTTATAATATCACTTTTTCAACAAAATTTTCACTCCATAATACAGTATACCACCATCGATGTTCTTCTATTCAGGTTGTACTAAAAATAATGCGTTCTAATGGCTCTGAACAATAGACCATTTTGAAATTTAGAAAAAGGGTCTGGGAAGAGCAATATTTTTCTGGTAAATGGCGTACACAAATCTGATAAATGGCTGCCACAGGGCTTTAACGAATGATAAATTGAGTTATACAAACCTGTTGGTTTTAAATTCACAGTGAAAACTAAAGAAATCATTGCCTAAAATGTACCCAAAAAGATATCCTATGACCCAAGAGCCTCGTAACAAAAGAGAGACTCTCTCTCCAATCCAGACCTCGAATCAAACAGCTTTGGCGTTTGGCGGGGAAGTATTCGTAATTCTTTATGTTTATCAGAATAAACGAAGCATGAAATAAAATGTCAAAACAAAATCTTGGAAATAGTTGTCTCTTTGAGTTGTGCAAACTTGAAAAGATATGAATTCAGCATCCAATTTGGACGATTCGAATATATAATTTGAGAAGGTCTACTTATGTGTTTTGGATGATTCAGCAACCTCGTTCCCATGACCCAAAAAGAGGCTGTTGAAATCCAGCATGGCAGTATTGACGTAGGAAACTGGCCCTCGGAACCAGGTTGATGATTCAGCACATATAACTAAAGCTTCACAAATTATAAAATTGCATTCGAAGTTATCCTTCCTGGAAACTGTGGCTTTATAAGATACCCCTGCATCTCTTTAGAAGTATTTTTCTACATTTGCCAATGCATAACTGCATCACCAAAACAACTAAAATATACCATGATCGTTATGTTTGTATATCCATTTATTTCCGTCTTCTGTGAGAAGTTTGTCTTGTCCAAAAGCAGCATTGACGAATCCATTTACGAATGAAGATGCCAAATTCTGCCTTGCACTGTCCATTTTCACACTTGATGTGCTGAACGGTCCTATAAAAAGTCAATAGCATTTTCCCTCAAATTTACCATTACGAACTTATAAAATACAGCCTGTTAGCTCCTTCGACGCAGGTCTGTGATGTCGCCAACAGGCCTATGAAAAAACATCCACAAATTCTGTTACAAAATCATCAAAGTCATGATGCAGAAACAATCTGCCAAGGCAAATCTTTTGCGAGAGGTGCATCCTATCCTCTTTTAATAGAAAACCAAAATAAATGTTCATAAATGATGATTAACAATTTGAAAGACGCAGTGGCAATTTGTGGTCCTGTGTTACCCAACTACGAAATCTATAATTTTCCCCCTTTTCTTTTGTTCTTCTTTGCTTGTCATTTATCCTTTATTCCACCACAATTATGAAACAAACAGCCGAGAATAGATAAAGGGAATTGATCCAGAGCTTCAAATCAGTTAGAACTATATAAGAACATGAGAGAAAATTTGTATATACATACTTGCATCGAGATGGCTTTTGTAAATATCTTCTGGAACTTTGGGCTCCATAATGTCCAACTACAAAGATAAAACAAATCAGTTTTAAAATGACACAACGATAGACTAACCTGTAGGAAGGGAGAAAATCTCTGCTTGTATTTTGCAGATTAAATAAAATTGAGATGAAGGTCAAAGCAAAGTTAAGTATAAAAAAGAAAATTAAGATTAAAGGCACAATTAACTGTTCATGATTTTGCAAACAAAACATCTTTTCCTTAATCACCTGGTACAACCGGCACACACAAAACAGAAGCTGACATGTTTACAATAAGTAGTTGATAAAAGCAGTATGAAATGATTCGACAGAAATACTGTATACAGCAAATGGTTCCATTATTTATTACTATGATAATGTAAATACCAGCTCACCTCACGAGCAAGAGCCAGGAAATTATTATTCAGATGCGAATTTGAAATTATTTCTGTCAGATCTTCTGTATCGTCTGCATCTTCGTCCAGCTCCAGGAAAATCTTTAACCTTCCAAGAATGTAAGCCAATTGTTTCTGAATGAGTTTCTTCTCGTCGCTGAAATGAAGTTGAAGGAATCATTAAGAAGTTTCAAACAATATAGATTAGAATCAGAATAATTGTGTCCTTTTAAGATGTAGTTCTCTAGGCAAATACAGTTCAATTTTACCAATATTTGCCATTTTGAAGCACAACCACTGCAAAATTACGAAGACTCATGCGACACTTTCTTTAAGTTGTAACAGACTAAAAGTGTAAACTGGTCTTGTCCCTATGAACTCCACAAGCGTAAGTGGAAGAGCCTGACGGCAGTGATAACAACAATATCACTATGTCTTAGAACAAGAGCAACCTTCCCCAAAAATATTGCACCTCTTGTCTAAAGTCGGATGGTATGAGCAGGTCATAAATGATAGAAGGAAAAGGAAAAGGCATACCTGCCAGAACAGCTCGTGAAGATTTCTTTGACTTTATCAATTTCATTGAGTCTAACAGCAAGAGCACCCTAAACACCCTAAACTCCATCGGAAGTCAAAAGCAGGGACCAAAAGTAACGAAAGATAACATAGAGATTAAAAGTTCTTTCATACCTGCCAGAACAGCTCGTGAAGATTTCTTTAACTTTATCAATATCATTGAGTCTAACAGCCAGAGCAGCAGCATCACAATATCGGTCAAACCTCAAGAATATTCGGATTGCAGAATTGACAAGGGCTGTGTCTTCAGGCTCTGGTACATAGTTTACACAACTGTAACGGAATAAGAGACAAAATAAAGACCCATTGCTGACTATCATCCTTTGCGGGCACAAAGTCGACTTTTGTATGATACAAAAGTCGTTTCTGGCCCAAGTTCTGTTTGTGTTGCTTTTAATTTGGCCTGCAAAGGATCATGGTTAGCAATGGGTCTTTAATGATGAATCATAAAAAACACTTAAATGCTTAAACATAATGCTATCTACAAATCTATCCACTTTGCTTCTTCTATCAAGCAACCAGAGTGCTCATTAAAAAATCAGTATTTTGTTGACAGGTATTATTCCTTCAAAAAATCTTTTGAAAACTTTGAAAATCCTCTAAAATTGTAGCTATTTATGATCCAAAGGTATTGCATGCTACAGTATTTTAACTAGTTGTGTCTTTGTTGTACTCTAAAATTTGGCCCATTGTAAACTTTATAAAGTAATTTATTCCAGGAGCGTGCCTGTTACTGGGGGCACATAATTGAGGGAGTATGTTAAGTGGTTATTTGCCGTAATAATAGTTTATCATGCTAATAAACTGTCTCTTGATTGCTAGATGCTCTTCCAGCATTAAAGGAGGGTGCTTACTGGAAATTGGGGTTACAACTGAAATTGCTTTGAGTATATACATATTTTCAAATAAACAGGAACTTAGTTGCGGAGACAATGATTCCTAGTTTCAATAACGATAAAAGCATAATAGCTAACCTTGTAAGGTAGAGACAAATAAACAGGAACTTAGTTGCAGAGACAACGATTTCTAGTTTCAATAACGATAAAAGCATAATAGCTAACCTTGTAAGGTAGAACAAATAAACAGGAACTTAGTTGCAGAGACAACAATTTCTAGTTTCAATAACGATAAAAGCATAGCTAACCTTGTAAGGTAGAAACAAATAAACAGGAACTTAGTTGCAGAGACAACGATTTCTAGTTTCAATAACGATAAAAGCATAGCTAACCTTGTAAGGTAGAGACAAACTCTTTGATACGTATTTTTATCCACATATTCCTCAAGCAAATCAANGCTAACCTTGTAAGGTAGAAACAAATAAACAGGAACTTAGTTGCAGAGACAACGATTTCTAGTTTCAATAACGATAAAAGCATAGCTAACCTTGTAAGGTAGAAACAAATAAACAGGAACTTAGTTGCAGAGACAACGATTTCTAGTTTCAATAACGATAAAAGCATAGCTAACCTTGTAAGGTAGAAACAAATAAACAGGAACTTAGTTGCAGAGACAACGATTTCTAGTTTCAATAACGATAAAAGCATAGCTAACCTTGTAAGGTAGAAACAAATAAACAGGAACTTAGTTGCAGAGACAACGATTTCTAGTTTCAATAACGATAAAAGCATAGCTAACCTTGTAAGGTAGAAACAAATAAACAGGAACTTAGTTGCAGAGACAACGATTTCTAGTTTCAATAACGATAAAAGCATAGCTAACCTTGTAAGGTAGAGACAAACTCTTTGATACGTATTTTTATCCACATATTCCTCAAGCAAATCAAGCCTTTCAATTTCCATTGCCAAATCACAAGCGTCAATCTCCGCATTGTGTTCCATATCATAAGGGATGATAACTTTTGCAAGGTCTATCAGTTCTGGCCTTGCTTGTTCTGAACCATATTCATGTCGAATTGCTTCTGCAAGATGCCTGCAATAAAAAAGGACTCTCAAGGTTTTTTTTTATATTCATCTAAAATATTACAATACATGATACAACCTACTATACAACACTACAGGGACGATACCACAGGGAGCAAAAGATAATGACTACCCCATGGCCATTACATAAAGAACATGCAACTTAATTACAACTAAATATATAATTACAAAAAGCTACACATAAACGATTTTTACTGGTAAATACTAAGGCCTGTTTCACGTTGGATGTCAGACCAACATCGGCGCATGATGTTGAACAACAGCAACCCCAGCCGAGAGAACAACAATGACAACAGTGACAGTATTGCCGGCACTTTACACAAAATGGCCAGAAAAAATCGACCATAGGAACTCCAATGACTCTCACGCCACTCACTCAATTGAATCTTTCGCATAAAAATATATACAAATATCGCTTGATCCAGACTCTTTTTTAAAATAGCTAAAAGGTCTATTCCAGCAAAAAACCTCCAACAATTTTTTGTCTGAAATATTTTGTCGGAAATACATTTGTTGAAATTTTTTGCATTTAATGTACATACCTCACATATTCATGGCCCCAAGAAGTAAATTCTTCTGAACTGCCAAGCAGTCTGTATTTTAAACAATCATTTGTGTCTGTATATGTCATAGCAAGTACCGAAATTATGTCTGCCAGAAATTCCTAAAAAAAATAATTGAGGGAGATGACATGCTTGAATGTAAAAAGAAGTAGCATATGTTTGAATATTATTTTGCTGAATATGAGATCTTTAAATATGTCTTGCTTTAAGTTTGTGTCTCGTTACAAGGCATAAATTAGTAAAGATAACAGCATCTTATGGGCTTTATAACAAGTTCTCTGGCTACATACAGTACAGGCCTAGCACACATTAACATGGTTTTCCTACCAAAGATTCTCAAGAATTCTTAAGAATATGTTTAGTTTCTTAAGAATTCTTGTTTGAAAACATTTACAGTATTTCATATGGCTCAAGAAATCTTGACATGATTTTAAGAATTCTTGACAATTCTTGGCATGTTAAAGAGAATAACCTGAGTTAAAAGACGAGATCTCGTAGGTTTATAAATAGCCTATTGTATTTGATAATCCAGCAAGTGGCCAAAGAAAGCAAAGCCAAGGAAAACAATGGCGTGTTTTGGTTTTTCATTGTCCTATTTACAAACGAGCACCTTATAGCTCAGGTCATTCACTTTAAGGTCTGTACTGTATGTTTTGGATTTCATCAATTTTCAGATGTTTTAAATTACACAATATAAATTTATTTCCTTCATCTGCCTTTGAGTTTTTAATTATCTAAATATGGAAATTGTGGCTGATGCTAATAGATATAAACANAAGAAGTAGCATATGTTTGAATATTATTTTGCTGAATATGAGATCTTTAAATATGTCTTGCTTTAAGTTTGTGTCTCGTTACAAGGCATAAATTAGTAAAGATAACAGCATCTTATGGGCTTTATAACAAGTTCTCTGGCTACATACAGTACAGGCCTAGCACACATTAACATGGTTTTCCTACCAAAGATTCTCAAGAATTCTTAATAATATGTTTAGTTTCTTAAGAATTCTTGTTTGAAAACATTTACAGTATTTCATATGGCTCAAGAAATCTTGACATGATTTTAAGAATTCTTGACAATTCTTGGCATGTTAAATGGAATAACCTGAGTTAAAAGACGAGATCTCGTAGGTTTATAAATAGCCTATTGTATTTGATAATCCAGCAAGTGGCCAAAGAAAGCAAAGCCAAGGAAAACAATGGCGTGTTTTGGTTTTTCATTGTCCTATTTACAAACGAGCACCTTATAGCTCAGGTCATTCACTTTAAGGTCTGTACTGTATGTTTTGGATTTCATCAATTTTCACATGTTTTAAATTACACAATATAAATTTATTTCCTTCATCTGCCTTTGAGTTTTTAATTATATAAATGTGGAAATTGTGGCTGATGCTAATAGATTCAGTTTCAGTTTCATTTGATTATCAATCTTTCCTACATACAAATCTACACAATTACAATACAATTAAATACATTACGTTAAAATTAAACACATCAAGGATTTACAGTACTACAAACTAAAACAAAAAGAAAGAACATTACATGATAGTATATAGGATAGAATAGATGATAAACAAAGGAAAGGGCTGATGATAAACCTTATTTGCTTGCATGGTCCATTTTTCATGTACATTTTTCAGACTGTCCAGATGCATCCTAAGAAATTTCAGTGGCTTTGGAACTGATGTCATTGAACTTGTGCTAGCTTTGATTTGTGTCCTCAGTGCCTCCAAAGCTGGTTTATGCAGAGACACATCTGGTTCCTAAAATTGAGAAAATAGGATACAAAAGTTAGATTAAATAATTTGACAAATGTGATATATTAAAGACTTCCCATAGTAGTAATTACTATGTTAAGTAGATCTAGAAACCAGTGAAATAACTTCTGAAAATGTGGGATAACATCCCATATCTTATAATTCCATGATTATACATACCATTAGCCTTTCTACTAGCATGTTGAGCTCTTCCTGGAGTTGCTTGTCTTCTTCACTCTGTGATTGAAAAATACAATTAGAATGCTTACCTCTATACTTTGAAAAAAATCAATATTTATATTTTTCAGCTCATTTCAATCATACTCATTTCTATTATCTAGGAAACTAAGTGAAAAGAAACTAGTACAGGCGATTCCGGAAATATAGCGTTGAGGGGCATTTGACTAAGATACATTGTGGTTGATAGTTGAATCTCTGTATAGAATCATTATTGATTCCATTTTTGAAGAAACTGCATCTTGGTCAAATGCCCCTGAATGCCATTTTGATTCCATAATTGTCAATTGGACAACCATAAGAAACTTTCAGCATTTGGGACTCAGATCTAAGAAACTGCCAATAAATTGCTTTCAACCAATCAATATGTCTGTTGCCAATTGACTAGCCGATCATATTATGACTGAAAAGTGAAACTTTGGTGGTGTTTAATCACTGAATTTTAATAGTAAAGATTTTCACATGATGGAATCATTTTCGTGTACACATCTGGTGAAAGTATTCTTTATATGTGCAGTTTCAAGAAGGGGTTTCGTATGTACAGATTTGTTGGGTTTGAAATTTGGCCATAGATTTTCGAAAGGAGGACTTATTTTTTACCTTTTCACACATTTGTCCTTCAAGCATACCTTTATCTGTTTATTGTCACTTGACTTGACTTTTAGGGCTTGAGAAAATCGCCGTTATTGATTTTTGGTTCACGAAACTGACTTACTATTCTGGGTTTGAACTTTACAGTTAGGTCATTTCCGTTTATGTTAAACTGTTTCAGTTTCTTCAGACTCAGTTTTGTCCTAGTTTTGTTTCGAGGACCGGTCTGATATTAAAGCTAGACTATTTAGTGTTTTAGGCCCAAAATCTATCTCACCAATTCTGGCTCCTCTTTCTTTGCAGTCTTCCCTTTTTCTTCTTTGACTTTTTCTTTCTTTTCATCCGGCTTCTTTTCAGTCTTTCCTACAGCTGGAGCCATGTTGCTTTGAGTGTTTTAGGCTTTATTCAAACGAGTTTTCAAACAACTTGACTTCACTTTAGGCCCAGCCACAGCTCGTGTATAAAAATTTGCTGATGCTATTTCTCTTTGTCAAATTACTTCATGTATGACTGAACTGCGAAGGTGCTGCCTCTGCGGAGAATGCTACCACAGGTGGCCCAGAATCGCAATAAGAAGCGGATTTTTGTAACAATTGCACCCGTCTCTGTCTCCTTTCAGAGACGTAGGAACCGGGGGGGCACTGGGGGCACGTGCCCCCCCAAGATTTTGGAATAAACGAGAAATTGCCCTTTTTGTTTGAGGAAATGCCCTTTTCGTTTGAGGAAATGCCCTTTTTGCTTAANTCTATCTCACCAATTCTGGCTCCTCTCTCTTTGCAGTCTTCCCTTTTTCTTCTTTGACTTTTTCTTCCTTTTCATCCGGCTTCTTTTCAGTCTTTCCTACAGCTGGAGCCATGTTGCTTTGAGTGTTTTAGGCTTTATTCAAACGAGTTTTCAAACAACTTGACTTCACTTTAGGCCCAGCCACAGCTCGTGTATAAAAATTTGCTGATGCTATTTCTCTTTGTCAAATTACTTCATGTATGATTGAACTGCGAAGGTGCTGCCTCTGCGGAGAATGCTACCACAGGGTGGCCCAGAATCGCAATAAGAAGCGGATTTTTGTAACAATTGGAGAGTTTCAAATACGCAATATTTGTTGAATACGCAGTCACCAAAGTAAGACGTCGTTGCAGTGAATGCATGTCATGTGGCCTAAAAATACACGAAAATGGGACACAATTACTCTGACAATTCCCAAACGGTCGGCCGTCTCTGGTGGTATTTACATTTTATTTAAAAGTGCTATTGCTGAAAGATTTACATAACAACATGATTGGACTCCACAACATGATAAACGGCGACAAAGAATCGGTGACCAATTCGTTGGATAAGCTTTGATTTGAAAACATATCGACGTGAGAGAATTTGATCTTCGTGAAGATGCCACTTGGATTTCATTCAATATGGATCCTTGCAGCTGTAGGCGCTTTAGTGATACTTTTTGTCTTACCCTTTATCGTACGTTTAATCTATAAAAGGTATATTGCAAAGTGTTTTCAGGAGAGCCAAGAACAAAATGCTACAAGTAGTAATGAAATGGCATCACAACAACGACCACTCCCAGTTCTGCCAAACCCCCAAACTGCTTCTGCACCAGCATACGAAGAAGTCGACCATGATGCGCCACCCAGTTATGAAGAATCGATGAGGGGAGATTTTTAGGCACTAGGCAGGACCATACAATGTATGAGTTCCAAAATTGTATGTACATGCAACTTTAACTAAATACGTAGTCTCATAGACATGGATTTTGGGAAGAAGAGTATGTATTGCAACAATTGCTTTACGTCATTTTCTTCCAAAAATGCATGCTGATACATCAGATCAAATGCATGTGCATCATTTTCCAAGAACTGTTGACTGATGTATTATATCCAAGGCCGTGCACAGCATAGGGGCAGCAGGTGCAGTTGCCTCCCTAAAAATCCCAAGGAAACAATGAAATTTACTGTAATTTTGACCTGATTTGAGGAAATATTCCCTCTTTGCCCCCTAGATATTTTGAGCTGTGTAGGGCCATGATTTATATCTCAGTCAAGCAAATTGTACTGGTAATGGATATATGGATATGTATATGGATATTTTTTACTGCACAATGCAGAAGAAAATATATATATTTGCCTTTGTAGCAATTTGCCAAAAGAATGTGTTCAGAAGGATAATTGTGAGAGTCAAAGGGGGTTAACATTCCCTGAAATTTAAAGGTTTACACATTTTGGCAAGAGGCCTTTTTTACAAACTACTATGATTTAGGGTGAAGATCGAATGTTTAGAAACTATGTACAGTATTTGGTATATGGTATATTATGGATATTTTTTCATTAAAAAAAAGATCGAATTTTATTAGAAGATATATTATGATTTTCCAAAAGGATATTGGCTTGATGATGCCTCAGAGAACATTTTAAGGTTTTTTTAATATTTTTATAAATCACTTTGTGAAATTCTAAGTTTAACTTTAAATTGATGTTAAACAAAAAGAAATAATATTTCTTTTCATCCGCAGCGCAATTTTTCTTGTTGTTTTATCGTCATAAAGTACCGAAGGAAGTATTGATGATGCTTTTGATTTGGGGAGTTTTGAATGTGATTTCTGCAAAGCTTTTAGCTCTTTTAACAAAAATAAATCAATTTTATATCCAGAGCTTTAAAAATCTAAGAAACTCATCAGGATTTGTAGCAAAAATGGCCTAAAATATGCAATATGCATCCAATGCTGAGCTTGGTAAACAGTTTCTTAAATCTTAGGCCACATTTGCTACCAAAAGTTTCCTATGAGTTTCCTAGATTTTTAAAGCTCTGGATATAGAAATGATTTTTTTTTTGTTAAAAGGGCTAACAGCATTACAGAAATCCCATTCAAACCTCTCCAAATCAAAAGGATCATCGATGCTTCCTTCGGTATTTTATGACGATTAGAAACCTTTAGAAGAAACGTAGATTTCAATAGCAGTCGCAAAGCAACCTTTTATGCGTGATTGAAAAGAAATTTTAGTTGATCACATGCCTTTCTCTGAGAGGCCTACCTGTATATGGACACATTACCTTTAAGACAGTTATTGGAGAGTTTCAAATACGCAATATTTGTTGAATACGCAGTCACGACAGTAAGACGTCGTTGCAGTGAATGCATGTAATGTAAGCCTGCTGGCCTAAAAATCCAGGAAAAGTGGGAGACAATTACTCTGACAATTCCCAAACGGTCGGCCGTCTCTGTTCGTATTTACATTTTATTTACAAAACAACATGATAAACGGCGACAAAGAATCGGTGACAAATTCGTTGGATGAATATTTGAACAATCATTGCAAGTGGTGAGAGAAGAAGATAGCCTTGATTTGAAAACATATTGACGTGAGAGAATTTGATCTTCGTGAAGATGTCAATTGCAGTAATAATATGGTATGTCCTTATACCTGTAGGCGCTTTACTGATACTTATTCTCTTAATCGGTTTCGTATGTTCAACCTATAAAAGGTATATTGCAAAGTGTTTTCAGGAGAGCCAAGAACAAAATGCTACAAGTAGTAATGAAATGGCATCACAACAACGACCACTCCCAGTTCTGCCAAACCCCCAAACTGCTTCTGCACCAGCACTGCCAGCATACGAAGAAGTCAACCATGATGCTCCACCCAGTTATGAAGAATCGATGAGGGGAGATTTGTAGAGCATAGGGCTCAAATCTTTCAAATCTTTAAAAAGGTGGGTGTAAAATTCTATTACATTTTTATTTGAATTGAATGGTTTGAACGGAACTTAAGGTACTTTGCTGTAAATCTGTCGTGGAAATTTTTTGATATCTTTATTATTTTCAAGATGGCGGCATTTTTATTTTTTTTGAAAGAATTCATGGAAAATTTTGAAAAAATTGAAATTGCCGTAAATCCTAAATCAATAGAGGAAAAATGATACAATCTTCGAGAAAACCATAGTTTATGAAGGTCTACAATATGGGGGCAAGCATAAGTCTGTCGCTCTTCTGGTTTAGGATTTAGAAATTTGATGACGTCACAGCCTCAAATATAGTAAATGCTGCCATTTTAAAAATATCCTAGATATCAAAAAATGTCCACGACAGATTTACAGCAAAGTACCCTAAGTTCCTTCCTAGCCATTTAATTCGAAGAAAAATGTAATAGAATTTCACACCCACCTTTTTAAAGATTTGAGCCCTATGCT
>REGM01000130.1:383835-515200 GCA_004194415.1 Aurelia aurita | reverse complement strand
ATACATACATACATACATACATACATACATACATACATACATACATACATACATACATACATACATACATACATACATACATACATACATACATACATACATACATACATACATACATACATACATACATACATACATACATACATACATACATACATACATACATACATACATACATACATACATACATACATACATACATACATACATACATACATACATACATACATACATACATACATACATACATACATACATACATACATACATACATACATACATACATACATACATACATACATACATACATACATACATACATACATACATACATACATACATACATACATACATACATACATACATACATACATACATACATACATACATACATACATACATACATACATACATACATACATACATACATACATACATACATACATACATACATACATACATACATACATACATACATACATACATACATACATACATACATACATACATACATACATACATACATACATACATACATACATACATACATACATACATACATACATACATACATACATACATACATACATACATACATACATACATACATACATACATACATACATACATACATACATACATACATACATACATACATACATACATACATACATACATACATACATACATACATACATACATACATACATACATACATACATACATACATACATACATACATACATACATACATACATACATACATACATACATACATACATACATACATACATACATACATACATACATACATACATACATACATACATACATACATACATACATACATACATACATACATACATACATACATACATACATACATACATACATACATACATACATACATACATACATACATACATACATACATACATACATACATACATACATACATACATACATACATACATACATACATACATACATACATACATACATACATACATACATACATACATACATACATACATACATACATACATACATACATACATACATACATACATACATACATACATACATACATACATACATACATACATACATACATACATACATACATACATACATACATACATACATACATACATACATACATACATACATACATACATACATACATACATACATACATACATACATACATACATACATACATACATACATACATACATACATACATACATACATACATACATACATACATACATACATACATACATACATACATACATACATACATACATACATACATACATACATACATACATACATACATACATACATACATACATACATACATACTAATGTATGTTCCAAGCCTGGATGTTCCAAGACACCTAAACACATTCGTTCTTTTGTTTTATTTAAAATTTTGCTGTAAATATACTTGGTTCTTTTCAGTTCATTTCATTTTTAGTTCAGTATTTTAGTTTCAGTGTTATTGTTTTAGTTTAATTTATGTTAGTTTATAGCTGCCATGCCTGTATTAGGTAGTGCATTTTGCTAATGATGATGATGATGATGACTAATCATCTTGACATCATCTCGTCGATAGTAAATTAATTTCTCTTACGAACTATTTAAAGCAAAGGCATACCTTGGATTTTTGGCCAGGATTCACAGGTGATCTTTGTCCTCTCGTTGATTTTGACCCCTAGCATAGAGGATAGACGAAATTAATAAAACTCAAACCATTCTAGTGTTGCGCCTAGACATGCTTGTGTTGTAGGGGAATGTCCAACCCGTATTAAATCCAAATCATTTGCTCGGATATGAGAAGTAAATTTCTTTTTTCGGAGAAAATATCGTTCCTTGAATGCATAAAGATTAAATTTGATGAAGCTCCGGAGATAGGAAAATTTTCAAAAACTAATAAGCTGAGATTTGGAATAAAAATGTGTAATGATTTTGTACCTTGCGACTAACCTTTGTCTTGGCTTTGGAACAAACAACAGAATATTTTCCATCCTGGCTGATTCTTAATGAGCACTGAAAATTAAAGATATGAAACACTTATTACGAGGGTGACATGAAGAGACTTCTATCAAAGCAATTAATTGATATTAGTTTTGGTGCCGTGAGCCAAGGAGCCCTTCCAGCGCATCTAGCATAATTGTTCATTCATTAATTCATTTATATGTATGTTCTCCTACATTCATTTTTGCACCAACGCAACTATGGACGTATTCTAGAATTCCTACCCTGTTGCGGAAACTTGTCGCGAGGTACATTTTGCAAGTAAAAATATTGACAAATCGCGAAAGAAACAGTTCAACGGTCAAACATTCATGACGTCATAATTCAATTCAATCCTCGTCGGAAACTGAGCAATAAGCATGAACATAAAAGCTATTTCTGTAGTTTGCGAAGTTACGAGTTCCTGTTTTCCTTTCCTGTCAACAAGATTGATTTTGAGTCGTGCTTTTCCTAAAAAAGAACATGACTTATTATACCGCATTCACACTGACACAGTTAAACCAGCTTTATTTAAGCCAGGTTAAATTTCAACCAATCAAATGCATTCGATTTGTTGGATTGACCAATTAGAAGGCCCAATTCGATAACCTGGCTTAGTTTAAGCTGGTTTAACTTGCAAGTGTGAATGGGGTATTACTTTGTCTATCTTTTTTATGTTTTTCAGATTTTTTTGTACGCTACCCTTTCAGCTCTAAGAAAAGCTTGCTAAACCCCGAATCTGGAGCATTTTTTAAACAACCCTTGATGAAAAGGACAGGGGTTCTACCAAAAACTCTAAAAACTGAACTGTCTTTTATGATAACCTTTCCGCGGCGAGACACCAAGCAATCCCTTAAAAGGTTCTTTAGAACTTGACAAGCTTTTTTGTCAAGTTGAGCAAGAATACCGCTTCTTAAACTCAAAGTACCTCCAAAACTCTGTACTCAAAACATCTCTCAAAACCCTCTTCTCTTTCCAAGGGAACTATGACTTTAAAACTTTCCAAATCCTGCAATTCTTACACATTTTTACTTACCCTCCGTTCCCGTTTGCTTCGCTTTCTGCCATCCACACCATGCTCTTCGAGTAATGCACAAAACACCACACAAATCAACAAGCATGTTGCAAGCAAACGGCCAGACTGTACCAGCCCCATCTTCTATCTTCTTGCTCTGTTTCTCTTCACGTTGTGCAAAAAAACTTTGCGTTGGCTTCTTCAGTTGCACTGAAAATCTTCAATGAATACTCACGAGCAAAACAAGCAGTTGCTTCTTCAAACGCACTTGAAACTTGAATGTATTACTCTCGAAAAACTGAATATTGGCTTGTTTGAACGCACTGAAACCGATGTAGCACTAACGAACGAAGTGATATTGCTTCACCTGACGCACTAAAGCTTCCGCGTAGCACTCTTCAGTTGTCGACCACTCTGAACTGAAGCTACTGAACACTGAAGGCACCAATCGGGGCGACTCTAACTTAACGTGTGTCCTAGCTAAAGTGATAAACGCCTTATAAATAATCCGAGACCTAATGAATGTTAATACAAATAATCCAGTATTATTTTCACGTTATTTCTCAGTTTATTTGTCAGTCGAAAAGTTATCCATCATCCTCTTTAAAGTTGTTAATCATTTTCAATTTAACAAAAAACCAGCAACATGATCGGGCAAATAAAATAAGGAAATTTCGATCACTTCCACATGTCTGTCAAATTTCAAATTGTCTTGTGTTAATAAATACGCCCCATCGATTGCATCATTAACGACAGCGAACAAGTCAGACCGACAAGTGTCGAGCTTGTGCAAATTCGATAAAAATTAAACGTTGAAAGGTATTATCCTGTCGCGACGGCAGTTCTCGCGTCTTTGGTATGCGGCGATACCTCAAAATACCTGAAGGTTGAGGATATTACACTTCATTTACTCTTCTCGAAAGTAGGGTGGGAAAAAGGCATCCGTATTTGCTCAAAGGCGTCTACAACGTGTTGAGCAAAGATAAATAAATAAGCTAACACCAAAAGAGTTTTGCTCTCGACATTATTTTTACGAAATTATCGCAGCCCTGGCCTGACATCTAATGTTAGACAGACTCTAGTTCAGTATTTATTAGTTTTAATCGTGTGTTGTAGTACAAATGTGTAATTATATGTAGTTTAAGAATTGTTTTTCATGTAATGCCGCGAGATAGTCAGTCATTTGCTCCTCGTGGTATCGTCCTTGTAGTATTGTAATGTAGTTTGTAGGTAGAGTAATCCGTAAATGTTTTTGTAAAATTTTTAATGGCATATAAAAAAAATAGATAAATAAATAAGCTTTTGGACAACAAAAGTCTGGCAACTAGCAAGAGTTGTTCGACTCCATCTTAATTAAAGAGCATTTCGACTTAGAATCGATGTTTATTTATTTTCATTAACACAGTCAATGCAAGGCTCAATGACGTGTGATGAAGCAGCCTAAGTCGAATAGCCTACGTTGAAGGGAAACAAAAGCCAGACTGATTCAGTGTAAAATATTTGGGGTTCTCTTTATACAGTTTTGCAAATTTTAGTAGCTATAAATGCATGTTTAGGTGAAGCTTGTTTAGCTAACCATTCAACTGATAAATGAACCAAATAAATATGAATTTTAAGTGTGGAAGGTCATTGCAAAACAGCTCATGTGTTAGGGCAACTTGCAGTTGCCTTTCGTTTCTTTACAAACTAAAGTCGTGACGCATTGTAATGCTTAGTATTAAGAAAAATGCGCTTGAATTTGAAAATAATGAGATGGTTCTCCCTAATATTTAGGCAAACCCTTCTAAGAGTGTTCACACATTCGTTTGCTTTTGACTGCACGGTCAATTTTATACTCAAGTAAAAGATACAAGGCAATAAGATAACACAGGAAACTGAGCTATTTTTAACTGAAACTATAACGAGAATAGTTTCCGTTCTTTTGATAAATTAAGTGTGCCTTTCTCTGATAGCTAAGCGTTTCTTAAAATATTTTATTATTATTTCCTGGTTTCCAGGATTGACGAAGCAGGTCATGTTTATTGATCATCATCAGGCATCATGTTTTGAAAAGTAAATCAATCTAGAAGATATAATTAATTTGATAATAAACAGATAGATATTAAAACGTGGCAGTGAGGTGGTCCGGTGGAAACGTTTAAACATTAACTGTCAGTTTTGTGATTGAATGAAAAGAACTGATTTACTGCTTTACAATTTCTAGCAATGAAAGCACAACATCAACATTTGTAGAACTGCACTTGATTGATGGAGAACAATATTTTGCTCACACATTTTTGCTCAATATTTTGCTTGATGGAGAAGAGATATCTATCTTATCGAGAGAGAAAAACAGCTTTGTAAGGATACCAGTATGTCTGTACACAGCGCACGATCTTAGGCATCTTAGTTGGCAATTGAGAATAAAAAGATCTGTAATTTTAATATCTTTACCGTTTTCTAAGAATTTTTAGGGGAGATGGTGCAACTGCCCCTCGTTGCATACAACCATGGCTGTAAGGCGTTAGAATAGACGATTATGGAAAAGATGGCGTCAGGGGGCATTTGACCAAGATGCATTGCCTTCTATAATGGAATCAACGGTGATTCTATAGGAATTCGATTACTGAACGCAATGCATCTTGGTCAAATGCCCCCCGACGCCATCTTTTCCGTAATCGTCTATTGATGCTGGAAAAGAAAATTCACAACCAAATGGGTTTCAAAGGCATGGAAAATGGGTCCCTTAAATTTCTGTCAAGGCTCATCCCATTGTGACCTGTCACCACATATGTACAGCTCCTGTCTTCGCCCCTGCAGGAAAAAGCCTTTATAAAATCTATTGCAGGATTTAATTTCATAATCCACCGGTAGTTTTATCATAGTTGTTTCTAAACGAGGGCATTCTATTCTCTTGATGGAGGAACCGGAGAACGAGGCTCGTTTTGCTGAAAAAGAGGCNATCTGTAAAAGATAGATTACGACAGACTACAATCCTGTCTTGAAAAATAGTGTAATCTGAAAAAGATAGATTACGAAAGACTACAATCCTGTATTGAAAAATAGTGTAATCTGAAAAAGATAGATTACGAAAGACTACAATCCTGTATTGAAAAATAGTGTAATCTGAAAAAGATAGATTACGAAAGACTACAATCCTGTATTGAAAAATAGTGTAATCTGAAAAAGATAGATTACGAAAGACTACAATCCTGCATTGAATAATAGTTTAATCTGAAAAAGATAGATTACGAAAGACTACAATCCTGTATTGAATAATAGTTTAATCTGAAAAAGATAGATTATCAAAGACAATAATTCCAGAGTCCAGAAAAAGGCACGGCTCCACGGCTGTGGGCCGGAGGAAGGTTTTGCTTGTTAATGCCATATTTGAGGAAGGCTTCGTAATTTTTATAAGAAACCTGGGAAATTTTTTGGTATTTTGGCAACAGCAACTGTTTTATAAACTTTAGGGTTATAAACAACGTGAGGAGGTCGAACAATCTGCTTATTTCGACTTGTTAAATGAGGAAGTCTTAACAAACGAAACTGGCATCCGGAGGAAGGTTTGCCCTTTTTCTGGACCCTGTATTGAATCATTCTGAGATAAAAAAATTTCATAAAGTCGAGTGTAGCTTAAGAACGATACGGCCAAAATTTCTGGATCTAAGTTGACATGTTAGCTGTACTTTAATCATTAGTTTGAAGAAATCTGATACTCAGCGTCTCGAAAATTATCGAAGTTGACTTTTAAGAAAGAAAATTACAGGATAGGATTCATTAAAAACAGATATATGAAAAATGAAGACATTCTCATAGCCGATAGTGACTAGGACAAATTCGTACCAAGATAACGAACGAAGGAGAAAGATCTTTTAGCCAGATCTATAACATATTAAATACGAATCAATAAAATACGAAGATCTTACTCTGTAAATCATTGGGTGACATGATATGATAATTGAATCCTCTTTTTAAAAGAAGACCAGAAACGGGTTTTCCATCTTCTGGTTTTTCTGATGCAAGACTACCAATCACCTAGAACAATAACATCAATGATCAAAGATGCTAGGTTTCTGTTGATGATCTTCTGGTCTGGTTACACGAAGAAGCCTGCATTTTCTTACAAGAGCTTCTTACAATTTTCTGACAATAGGCAATAACGATAAAGATGGCGGCCGCGCAAAGCATGCTGGTAAAAAGCTCCCTAACGACCACCTAACGACATAAAAGTTTTGGTCTGCCGTTTCGACTAGCTAGCCATGGTAAAGTTCGGAACAAGGAATCAATGTAAACAAATAGGACAATTTTGTAATTCGAACGCAAATCTTTAATCTTAAACTTCAATTCGAATCAAAACTTACTTTTTCTGCTTTGGAAAGGTTTCCTTTCGAACCATGTTGCTTCGAATTCAAGGTCGATNGCTTCTTACAATTTTCTGACAATAGGCAATAACGATAAAGATGGCGGCCGCGCAAAGCATGCTGGTAAAAAGCTCCCTAACGACCACCTAACGACATAAAAGTTTTGGTCTGCCGTTTCGACTAGCTAGCCATGGTAAAGTTCGGAACAAGGAATCAATGTAAACAAATAGGACAATTTTGTAATTCGAACGCAAATCTTTAATCTTAAACTTCAATTCGAATCAAAACTTACTTTTTCTGCTTTGGAAAGGTTTCCTTTCGAACCATGTTGCTTCGAATTCAAGGTCGATTTGAATTCAAGCTGGCTAGTCGAAATGGCAGACCGAAACTTTTACGTCGTTAGGTGGTCGTCAGGGAGCTTTTTACCAGCATGCTTTGCAGCAAAACACAACAGAGTCTTTGGAGCCGCCATCTTTAGCGTTATTGTCTATTGCTTTAAGGCAAGATTCGATCCAATAAATCAATACTTATTGATTGCAATTGCAACTAAATTTCAAGCCAATTCGTTGTCAGGTAAAGACTTATGTGAATCACAAAATATATTTAAAAAACATACATTTTAGTTCTGAGATCAACGTCACAATCTTTTAATTAAATAATCACACTACAATAATTACCTTTGCCATTTTCTCTCCTCTAAAATGGAGTTCAACACTTTGGACATTCTTCGGGTTGTAAACTTGAATATGACTTAACTGGAAATTAACAAATGTTAAATAAAGTCATAATGATAAAGCATGTCTGACAGTTGGTAAAACTATTACATTTTTCAAAAATAAATTCTTTAACCAGTAGTTTTCCTTATTCTCCCTTTCCTTCCAACAGACAAAACAAAAAATCATGCAATTCATAACACTAAAAAAATTGATAAAACATGGAGAAATTTTTGAATGTTTCAAACATGGAATAGCGAAATTCCAATTTAAATTTCAATAAAAAATCTTTTTGGTTTGTAAAGCAACAAATTTCAGGAGTTCTCGCGATGGGTGAAGTAATCACTTATAAGAGATCATACTAATCAATCCTACCTTAAAATACACTAAATCAAAAAAATGTCTTACCCCCTTTTCATCGAAATCTCTGACGATAGCAGCCTTCAATCGACTCATTTCGTTCGCCTCTCCGTGAACAAGAACCTGAAAAATGGCAAGAGGATTTAAAAAAAGAGCATGGCTTAAATTCTATAATATATTTTCTTATTTTTCATATTCAAGTCAAACGTCATTACAGCTTTATATAAAACGATTTTTACATCAAAAATGAAGACAAACATTGCTTCTTTTTCATGCAAAATCATGAACCTTCCCTAGCAGGTTGTCGACCATAGAAACGAAGTGGATTCTGTCTGCTGCCGTATATTCTATACTTTAAGCAAGGAGTAGCTGCAAACAATTTCCTAAATGATTGGAAAGTCGGGCTGACGAAAAACTGGAGAACAAAAGGGAATGTATGAAAGATGAAATGAATGAATGACACTTACGATATGAGGTGGTTTCAAAATATTGACAAATTCATTCAATTGTTCGTAATCAGCATGAGCAGAGAATGAAATGTAACCTAAACAGAAGGATCAATAGCATGAAAAATAAACGAAAAAATCACTAAAATAATTGATTTTCCAAAACGAGTCCCTTTCACAAGCTTAGAGCAGAGCGAACAGACCAAGTGATATTTCATTTGCAACTCTGACAAGAATTGTTTTGAAAACAGTGTTATTGCATTTTTTTATATTTATATATTCGCATGAAAATTTACAGAAACATACATATTGTTACAAGACGATACCACAAGGAGCATGGAAATACATAGCAACCCTGTGGCAATTTACAAATGATATAGAAACTTAGTTAACTACACGGTTTTACAACTCAACGAAAAATAAATTATTACAGGAGAAATTCTACAAGCTTTCATTACCAATTTATTCAAAACGTTTGGAGGCCTTGATATATTCTAACGTTGCTGTAAGAAATTTTGCATTTGAATCAAACGATAACTGTTCATAGCCATAGAGGATGATTTTTAGCAACTCTTCATTTGAAAGATTTATTAAACCATGAGGCAACAATGTCGCATTTACTCGGTTGAGAAGATCGCATCTATTTGCATCATAAGTATGGCAGAGCAGGAAATAGTGTTCCGTATCCTCGACACCATCATTTATCGGGCACAAAGGGTTCAAAGTATCCCCAAAATTATGCTTAAATTTGTGAAAATTTAGCTTACTAAGTCCAACACGTAGCTGCGTTAGGATGGATAAACCTTTTGGGTCATGAACACGGTAGACCAACTTTAGAGGTGGACGGATAATTGAAAATAACTTTTTCTTGACGCATGATTGCATTTCTNTTGTTCGTAATCAGCATGAGCAGAGAATGAAATGTAACCTAAACAGAAGGATCAATAGCATGAAAAATAAACGAAAAAATCACTAAAATAATTGATTTTCCAAAACGAGTCCCTTTCACAAGCTTAGAGCAGAGCGAACAGACCAAGTGATATTTCATTTGCAACTCTGACAAGAATTGTTTTGAAAACAGTGTTATTGCATTTTTTTATATTTATATATTCGCATGAAAATTTACAGAAACATACATATTGTTACAAGACGATACCACAAGGAGCATGGAAATACATAGCAACCCTGTGGCAATTTACAAATGATATAGAAACTTAGTTAACTACACGGTTTTACAACTCAACGAAAAATAAATTATTACAGGAGAAATTCTACAAGCTTTCATTACCAATTTATTCAAAACGTTTGGAGGCCTTGATATATTCTAACGTTGCTGTAAGAAATTTTGCATTTGAATCAAACGATAACTGTTCATAGCCATAGAGGATGATTTTTAGCAACTCTTCATTTGAAAGATTTATTAAACCATGAGGCAACAATGTCGCATTTACTCGGTTGAGAAGATCGCATCTATTTGCATCATAAGTATGGCAGAGCAGGAAATAGTGTTCCGTATCCTCGACACCATCATTTATCGGGCACAAAGGGTTCAAAGTATCCCCAAAATTATGCTTAAATTTGTGAAAATTTAGCTTACTAAGTCCAACACGTAGCTGCGTTAGGATGGATAAACCTTTTGGGTCATGAACACGGTAGACCAACTTTAGAGGTGGACGGATAATTGAAAATAACTTTTTCTTGACGCATGATTGCATTTCTCTTCACATTTCAAACAGGTAACTGATACCTTTTTAGTATTCAAAATCTTGACTATTCTTATTAAAAGAAGAACCGATGTTTACATACATAATCATAATCCAACTCAGTCTTTTCACTTCAATTTCGCAAAAACTTCATACTTACTAATTTGCATCTTTCGACTTACTGTCTGTCCAGACATCGTTACGACCTCTTCAGGCTCTCTCATCAAGTCCTAGATAAAAATAAGAGTTTCTTTGCTAAGCAGATTCTCGTTACCAGAATAAACTTACGACTAAAAATACATCAAGTATTGTAGCTTAAATAAATACATTTTGGTATGCTCCTAAGAGTTGATAATCTACGAAGGTGAAGCAGGTTAAAGAAAGACATCTTCAAATGAAGATAGAATAAAAACGGTGACCTCCTGAATGAAATTTTCAATGGTAATTTATTTGATAAAAATATCTTCAAATATTATTTATGCTGAATTATGGAAGAAGTGGGTCACAAGCAAACAAAATCATCACAGTTTGAGAATTTACGAGAAATTACCATACCTTTGCCATAGTTCCTTCAACGCAGTATCCAGCGATAATCACTCCATTTTTTTTGTCTGTGCACCAAGTCTCAAAGAGCTCTCTAGAAAGGCCACTCTAGAGATGAACATGAAAATACTTATCAATTCTTTTCCTTGAAAGAACAATATTTGTAAGGATTTAGCAGCTACTAAATGTTAACGGAATTCTCCAGAAAAAAGACAACCAGAGAATATTTTTTCATTTATAAGATAGCCAGTTTTCTCACTATAAAAAACAAGGCAAGGTCGAATTAAAAAATAATACATGAGTCATTCTATGTTGCGCGAAAAACAGTACATATTCACAATACTAGCTACGAAATTTAGTAAGCAAATTCAATTGCTACTATTGTTAAACTTCCATTATTTCCAAAAGAGGAAAATCCAACAAATGCTCGAATAAAAATATTATTACAAACCTGCATCATACCGGGGCTTGCCATTACTACAGATGGGCCAATGTCATCAAATTGATCAATACTCTGTTTTGAAACAAAAAAAAACTCGTCAAAAACAAACTCAAAATATAAAAATATTAATAATTCTACTTTATCTTATTGCTTATCACAGCTCTTGTAGCCTGCGTGCAGACTTTGTTGGTCACTGGGGAGGAGGGGAAAGAAAGAGGCTAATTCTAGAAAATGCAAGAGAATGTACTCGTTGTAATTAAGAATATAGCCTTTGAAAGTAAGATGGATATGTTTTTAAAAAATTTCCAATCGTCGCCCAAAATCCACATATCAGCTTTAAAAAGCTTCATAATTGACAACATCGATATTCCGAAAAGGGCAAACAGAAAAACGACGATAACACGAGAAAGCAGGAACAAACAAAAACTTACCTTCAAGTTAGAGATATGTTTGAAAACAAATGGATTGGATACATTAATCTGAAAAGAAAGACAAGTTATCATTTAAAATCGACGAAAATTTCATTAAATACAACAAAGTTCAAATAAATTCTAAATCTAAACTTACATAAACTGAAGGCAAGCAGACTTCAAACGAGACAGGGTACAGCCAAGTACGAACCACCGTATTTCCTGATTAGCGGATGAACAAAGAATAAGCGTCAACAAAAAAAATAGCTTCTTTTTTTAAATTCACCTGCTTTCGTATTTTGTCATTCATTGCACCAATGTATGTTTGGTAGACTAAAAAGAAAGAAATGATCAAAATATTTAGATGGGCTTTTAAAGCTATTTTATGAAGAGCTCTATTCTAACAGATTACTCAAGAAAGAACAGGGTCGCCTCTCCGAAACGCAATATATTTCGTCACAACCAGTTGCAATAATTTGAAGCGTACTTCAAGTGTAATTATATAAACTACATCAATGTATCGTTTGTATTTTCTCCCTTTCTTTGAATAAATTAGTTTAATAATGAAAGCAAAGCAAAAATGATCAGGCACCTTCTAAAACGTCTGCCTGTATGTTATTTATTACGTCTGTAACCGATATTTCTTCATAGTTGGATTTATTCGTTATAACAAGAATAACTTCTATAATTTGTCTTTTTGCTTGCCATTTATTTTAAACACTCATACACTTAAATTGTTTCGTAATGTTGAATGAAGAATAATTCCAAATGAAGAATAACTTCACAATCACTTTGCTAGGACGACAAACAATTAAATTTTGGAATGCATCATTTGATAGTATTTTCAATACGAGAAAATTTGACTTACCTGCCATACATTTCTTTGCAAGTGAAGAAGCATAGTAACAAGGAACATCATGAAGTTCTGGATGGTTGCTCCAATATTCATCTGCATGAACGAAGACATTATATTACAGATAGTTTTAAGGATCCAAAAAAAGGAATCTTGAGGACAGTGCATCTTAAATATTCAGCAGGTTTTTACGAAAATTAGAAAGAAAACGAAGACTTACCAAGAATAAGCAATAATTCTTGAGCTCTTCCAAGAGCAAACACTGGAATCAGAACTCGGCCTCCTCGATTAATTGTTTCATGTACTGTATCTGTGGAAACAACATATCAATCAATCAATCAATCAATCAATCAATCAATTTCACAAATACAAATAAACATACAACAGTCGGACATAAATGACTGATTAAAACTAGTCCTATCAAACATACCGAAAACATGCTAGCTGCGGTTCGCTGCGCAAATGGTATATCACAGGGGCTTGCTTGGGCTGCCTTGAGGCGGCGAGAAGATGGCGAATAACTCACACCTATCTCTTATTTACCTTTTCATTTGTTCATTTGTTGGACACCGCAATTTTATGTATTATTGTTTCAACAAACCATATTTTATCACACGAATTTACAGATGTAACTATTTTACAGAGATTTTGACGAAGAACCAAACAGAAAACTATTGCTTTTGCAAAAGTTTATAATTTGTGAAATTTGAAATCCACGAAAGTCTTCAACAAAGAACCAAGCCCCTGTTCAAAGTAACAGCAACAAGAACATGACTCTTCAGTTTATACACAATCAGAAACCTAAAAGCGCCGAACACAATGGCGAGTTGTTTTGCTTCCGGGCTGTCCCTCTCTTACGAATATGGTTGGAATAGTTTATATTTAATTGTATGTGTCATACATAGTGGGGACTCGCTGACAATAAGTCCTTTCCCACTATGTATGGCACGTAGTTAATTTGTCTCGTTGTTTTTAAATAGTTTGTTTGTTTTGATGAATATAAAAAAAAAGAACCTTCTTTTCGATGAGCAAATCATTTCTCAAAAACAGCGTACAAGATTTAAAAAAAAGGGATTTGGAAATTTTAAGGATTTTGCTCTCTGATCAAAGAATCTTACTAATAGCGTAGGAGAATTGCATGACAAAATTTTCCTCGATTCATTCCATTTAAGAAGGCATTTTATCCATTACAACTAAGCATGGCCTTACTTGTAAATCTTCTTTCTCTCTCTTCTCTGTTTTCGTGAACATGTGTTCCATACGTTGATTCCTAAAATTAAAACAATGGCCGATAAATAGTCTGTTATTAAAGGGTGGTGGAAAGTTGTGGATTAGCTGAACTCGTTCTTTTGGAATTGACGAAATTATCACTAATTAGTCTTGAGACATTTTAGCAACAATTTTTGTGGTATAGTCAATATTTGTAGGTCTATGATATTCAAACAAAGCCAGTAAAAATCAAAAGGAATCATATTGGTCAATACGATTTAAATAAATTCGTTCTTCTATAGAGAATCCACAATGAAAATGCAATACAATCAATTCTGAAAAAATTCCCTACCATAACCACAAAATTTTCTAATCCGTCATCTTCCTTTCATAGGTTTGCACCGCCCTCAGACATTAAGTTCCCTTATATTAGTTGTTACTGACTGATTCAGCTTTGAGATAGAGAGCCTACACTAAGAGTAATACTGGAAGTATTACCATGATCAGAACATCAGGACTGATAGTTGGAATCTCTGCAGCCATTAAATGTCTGTCTTCTTGTCTTGAGAAGTCACCAGTGTACAGAATCTGAAAATTTAGGCTAGTCATTACATGTGAAACAAAGGGGAATCATATGTAATATGTTCAAGAATATAGATCGGTTACATGAATCAATAAGTCAATCAATCAATGAATCAATCAATAATCAATAAGGTATATTGTCATATACAGCCTAGGCATCATTTTGTAGCCAGGCAAAAATATTTCATGCAAGCTAAACAAAGATTAAAAAATTTACTTTTTGGGCCTGAATTGTCCCCGCACTTCCATTGCTGTCTTTAATGCAAATGATAAGACCCAATTCTAGTTACCTTTGTCCTTTCAACGCAAACAAAATAACCATAGCAGCGTGTTGTTCTTTTGTTGAATTTTACGTAAATTTAACACACCTTAACACCAGCAATTTCGATCGTAAACATTGCAGCTCCTAAAACATATCCAGCATGCAAGATTTACCTCCCTTTAAACCTCCTCTGATATCTACAAAAGCCTAAGTTTCTTTATAAACGTGAACACACCTTAACACCAGCAATTTCGATCATGAACATTGCAGCTCCTAAAACATGTCCAGCGTTATAACACCAAAATTTGACACCTCCAACTTCTTTCTCTTCATGGAAATGCACCGTCTCTATTTTGTCCATGCTCTTTTCAAGATCTTTTTCTGAATACAACATGTGGTCTGCTGATATGTTGCTAAAATAAAGAGATTGATTGTTCATCAAGGTATCAAAGTAACGTATCAAGATACAAGTCTGATATTTTAATATGCATAAGGTATGTCCAAAGGATTCTGATTCTTTGAAATAACCTCAAATTCTTTGTTGAAGCTCTTTGCGTTCACAATTGTTTATACGTTTGCTTGCATTTGATGAGATAGTTGTTGCACAAAATCATTCTCGCCCTACTACAGTAACTGATTTTTTGCATGCAAAATACCGTCAACCTTACAGATAACTTATATTCCATTTATGGAATATAAGTTATCTGTAAGGTTGACGGTATTTTGCATGCAAAAAATCAGTTACTGTAGCAGGGCGAGAATGATTAACATTTCCACAATATATGTATGATTTCTTTAACATACCTTACTTTGATGTAATCTGATAACAGCCATCTACAAAAGAATTGAGAAATCTCATGTTATAATAATAATAATAATAATAAAAAAGATATTTAAACTAAAACCATCATCAGAAACAAACAGAAAATAAAATAGAAAAACACAACTGTTCGGATAAATACGTTTCGATAATAAAAAATATATTTATATTGTGCCGTATATCCGCAGGGCTCATAGGCACATTACATACTTCAAAAAGCTAAAATACTTAATAATATATTATATATTAAAATATCTTTGAGATAGAAATGTCTTCAACTGTGTCTTAAATGTTTCTACTGAGTTTGCTGCCCTTATCAAAAAAGGTAGTTTGTTCCAGAGACATGGGGCAACATGAACAAATGATCGGTCCGCAGCTGCTACCAACTTAGTTCTCTTTATCTCAAGAAGGCATAGTTTTGTCAGGAGTTGACAAATTTTCTATTCAAGAAGCATACATTTCTAAATTAGCTCATTTCTATCTTCAGGTCCTTACAGAGATCACAGAGGTTTTGGTAACAGCAAATCAAGTCGAACAATAATTTTTAGGTCCTTATACAACATTCTAGAATGTATATATATAATAATTTAATTATCATAATTTGCAATATAATTTGCAATACAATTTGTCTCCAATTAAAGAAATTGATGAAAATGAGCAATGATGAAGGAATTAGAAAAAGAAATTTCAATGCTGCAGAAACTTACCTGTAAATGGCTTTTGTTGCATGAGTCATAAAAACTCTTCCTTTGAAATGTGTCTGTAAGGAGAATTTAAAATTTAATCAATTGGTCTTGGCTCTATTTTCAAATAATTGTTGTTTGATTCTTAATTAAAGAAAGAATTGAAAAATTTAGGGACTCCAGAAATTTGTGGGATTTGGTAAACTAATAAATGAGAAATAAGATCAAATGTTACCTTCTCCAGAAACCATGGTAGTCCTCCACAGTGGTCAAGATGAAAGCTGGAAGAAGGAACCACATTTGAATTTTTACAAATCTCACAAATTCAACTTCTTACAAATTCTTATGAATTTATCGATGTTAAGTTACGAAAGATCTTCACTAACTATACCACCCAAAACCCAAAATATGTAATGAATGCTTCTTGTCTAGAAAAAGTAAAAATTCAGTCTTTTGAACCAGCCTTCTCTATAATCTATATTGTTTTAGGCATGCGTCCATTGTTTTCTGCACGTATTTTGGTGGATGGCGTGAATCCAGAATAAAGTTACTTTTAAAAATCCACGATATCTCTGTAATCTTATATACGAATGCTTCGTTTGTTCCTCTGTGAAATTCAAGAATCCATCTGCAAATGAACACTATCATTTTGAAAAAAATAGTGCAAAATCAGTGTGATATGGCCTACAAAAAACTGCAAAATCAATGTTTCAAGAGAGGTTTGTTTACAGCTATTTGACCAAGCCCTCTTTATTATATACATATCAAGTCACTTTTGATTCATAGATTCCAAAGGTAATACAAAATATATTTTTGGCGTCCAGTGATGTTAGGTTTTACTTAATTTTTTTATAAATTGAACAGATTCAAAAATTTTAAAGGCTTCTTAATATTCAAATTTTTAAGCTGAGTGAGACAGCAGCAGCTAACTGGAAATAAACTAATTTGAGAATACTCACTGGCTGATAAGCAAAAGATCAATTTCAGCTGGGTCAATTTCATCAATGAATGGAAGTGAATCTAACCCAGTGTAACCAGGATGGATGCCACAATCAAGCTACATGACAAATTGAAACAATGATGAAAAATTTGAGGGCAAACAAGATTTAAAACATTTCATTGTATCACCATCTATTTAGAATAAACTTAATGTTAGAAAAACACTTAAAATCAAGACATTTCTCATTCAATTAAGAGATTAAGATTATGGAATAGAGTTTTTCTAAATACTGTACATGTGAAAAAGTTTTATAAAGCTTTGAAGAACGTTCAGCATTATAATTTGATAAGCATGATTTTAGTTCTGATTGTATATACTGAAACATATCTTTCAAATAATTCTTACCATAACTTTCTTTCCTTTGAATTCTAGGATATGACATGATCTCCCAACTTCCTGACCAGAGCCACTGAAATGAAAAATTTAACGTTAGTCAGGGGATCGCAATATATAGCTCTTATTTTAGTTTATGATGTTAGAAAAGAGCAATAACTTGCACACCCAAAGACTTTTAAATCTCTTGATCTTGGCCACGCATTAGCTGAACAAAAGATTACATCATTATTCCATTGTTTTGAACCATTTCACCATTAATTGAACCATTCAGATCGTTAGGACCACAAGTGTGGAACAGTCTTCCAAATGATATAAAATCCGCTGTAAACATCACAGTTTTTAAACGTCTGATAAGACAATGTAACGGAGTGAAATGTTCTTGCATGCAGATATGACACTGATATGACGAATCACAGAAATGACTCATCGTTTAAAGCCAATTATAATCCGGCATATTTAAGAAGGGGCTTTAGGAGGGGGAGGGAAGGCAATGAATGCATCTCAGTATTTTTATTTAAATTTAGTGTATATATATAATTATTTTAAAAAAAATTTAATTAAATATTCGAAATAGATTAGTTTCTTTTTATTTATAATTAGAAACTATTGTATTTAATTTTTCGAATTCAAATAAGATTATACATGCATACACCGTGAAGATTTAGTTTAAATTAGTTAGGCCATTAAATTAAACTTGTGCGCGTTAACTGTTAAGCAAACTTTCCAGTTTGGCCTTTTGCGCCTTTGCTTGGATGGGAAAAGTTACCCTCCCTTGCTTTGGTTAGATAAAATTTATTAATTGAACTCTGAAGGAAGATAGGAACTAGGCCTTTTGTTTCAAAGAAAATAATTTCACGTTAAAGTTCTTAAAAATTTGGAACAGCTGCAGCACGGGACGAATGAAAATTTTTAGAGAAATTTAGGCCCTCTCTCAAAACAAACTTTTGTAGACCTTCCTGCCTCTCGTATTATGTTTCTATTCAATAGATTTCCATATCTAAAATAAATCCCCTGTCTAGGGTAAGTATTTAGAAGTATTAAAATTGTCAAATAAAACTTACAGTGGTGTAATTTTTAATAAATCACTTTCTTCACTTGGTTCGCTGTCTTGCTTTTTCGCCGCCATTTTGTATCTGCAACACCACGAGGTCGAGATTCTCGAAGCGAGGCATTATGCAGATGTGATCAGTGGACGTGATACTCCTGACGTCATAGGAGACCGGGATAGATTCTGCAACAAAAGCAATTGAACTTGCTCATACTACTTTACCGTACTCTACTTCGTTATTACTGACGAAGGATTATGCCCGAAACATCTAATCGTAATATTCAAGGCTATATATATATTTTATCTGTTATCAATATCTTCATATGCTTTTAAACCTGTGTGGCAAAATCATACCTGGTGCATGCAAAGGGGGTTATTTAGAGAATATATAACAGCTTCTAACTTACCTTTTGTTCCTTTGGCAATCAAAACAAAACTGATTGTAATGTTTCAATTTTAACATTGTTTCAGTCCAAAGCATAACGATCCGGCTGGTTGAGTCCGCCATTCCGGTCATTTTTAGCCGAACTTTCGCATCGCACCATTTTTCAGGCCCGTAGGCGCGTCTTAGCGATGGGGGTTTGTTTGTTTGTCGACTTATTTTGATTCGATTCTTACCTAGTATACATATACAAATATATACAANAGCTACATGACAAATTGAAACAATGATCAAAAATTTGAGTGCAAACAAGATTTAAAACATTTCATTGTATCACCATCTATTTAGAATAAACTTAATGTTACAAAAACACTCAAAATCAAGACATTTCTCGTTCAATTAACTTTTTAAGATTATGGAATAGAGTTTTTCTAAATACATGTGAACAAGTTTTATAAAGCTTTGAAGAACGTTCAGCATTATAATTTGATAAGCATGATTTTAGTTCTGATTGTATATACTGAAACATATCTTTCAACTAATTCTTACCATAACTTTCTTTCCTTTGAATTCTAGGATATGGCATGATCTCCCAACTTCCTGACCAGAGCCACTGAAATGAAAAATTTAACGTTAGTCAGGGGATCCCAATATATAGCTCTTATTTTAGTTTATGATGTTAGAAAAGAGCAATAACTTGCACACCCAAAGACTTTTGCATCTCTTGATCTTGGCCACGCATTAGCTGAACAAAAGATTACATCATTATTCCATTGTTTTGAACCATTTCACCATTAATTGAACCATTCAGATCGTTAGGACCACAAGTGTGGAACAGTCTTCCAAATGATATAAAATCCGCTATAAACATCACAGTTTTTAAACGTCTGATAAAACAATGTAATGGAGTGAAATGTTCTTGCATGCAGATATGACGAATCACAGAAATGACTCACCATTTAAAGCCGATTATAATCCGGCATATTTAAGAAGGGGCTTTATGAGGGGGGAGGGAAGGCAATGAATGCACCTCAATATTTTTATTTAAATTTAGTGTATATAATTATTTTAAAAAAAGTAGATTAATTATTCGAAATAGATCAGTTTCTATTTCTTTATAATTAGAAACTATTGTATTTAATTTTTCAAATTCAAATAAGATTATACATACATGCACCGTGAAGATTTAGTTGAAATTAGTTAGGCCATTAAATTAAACTTGTGCGCGTTAAGCAAACTTTTCAGTTTGGCCTTGCGCCTTGCTTGGGAAGTTACCCTTGCTCCAGATTGGAAAGTTTGCCAAGTGCGTGGGGGATTTTTTCATCTGCGCGGTTAGAAGCACGGTGAAATTAAAAGTGCGCGGAGGATTAATATAAAGCGCATGTCAAACTTTCCAATCCGGCCCTTGCTTTGCCTTTGCTTTGGTTTAGATAAAATTTATTAATTGAACTCTGAAGGAAGATAGGAACTAGGCCTTTTGTTTCAAAGAAAATAATTTCACGTTAAATTTCTTAAAAAATTGGAACAGCTGCAGCATGGGACGAATGAACATTTTTAGAGAAATTTATTAGGCCCTCTCAAAACAAACTTTTTTTGACCTGCCTGCCTCTCGTATTATGTTTCCATTCAATAGATTTCCATATTTACAATAAATCCCCTGTCTAGGGTAAGTATTTAGAAGTATTAAAATTGTCAAATAAAACTTACAGTGGTGTAATTTTTAATAAATCACTTTCTTCACTTGGTTCGCTGTCTTGCTTTTTCGCCGCCATTTTGTATCTGCAACACCACGAGGTCGAGATTCTCGAAGCGAGGCATTATGCAGACGTGATACTCCTGACGTCATAGGAGACCAGGATAGATTCTGCAACAACAGCAACGATTTTGATTGAAACGTCAGCACAAAGCAATTGAACTTGCTCATACTATTTTACCGTACTCTACTTCGTTATTACTGATGAAGGATTATGCCCGAAACATCTAATCGTAATATTCAAGGCTATATATATATTTTATCTGTTATCAATATCTTCATATGCTTTTAAACCTGTATGGCAAAATCATACCTGGTGCATGCCAAGGGGGTTATTTAGAAAATGTAACAGCTTCTAACTTACCTTTTGTTCCTTTGGCAATCAAAACGAAACTGATTGTATTGTTTCAATTTTAACATTGTTTCAGCCCAAAGCATAAAGATCCGGCAGGTTGAGTCCGCCATTCCGATCATTTTTAGCCAAACTTTCGCATCGCACCATTTTTCAGGCCCGTAGGCGCGTCTTAGCGATGGGGGACACTGAGTTAGTGAAATGGGGGTCTCGAGGGCAAAGCCCCAGAAATATTTTTAAGGCTGTGCCCTTTACTTTGGCTTAGGGAACTTCTCCCGACCCCATGTTTGCCATTGCTAAAATAAAGATTTTGACGATTTTGTAGTAACTATTTTATAAATCAGCACCAATAGGAAAATTTTTAGCGGCCCTGTATTTGATCGTCTTTTTTAAACTCATCACGTCTTTTCTTACAAGACCGCAGGTGAAGAATTCCGTCACGTTTTCATAAAAATCTATTAAAATTCCGTATTCCGTGTATCATTTTTGAGAATATCCGCGTCCGGCAGGAATTGAAAGTTCCGTCGTTCCGTTGAGAAATTGGTAGAATTCTGTATTCAGTGACGGATTGTCTTCAATTTCGCTGTGCCGCAAACCCTAACGCCCACCCTGACGACCCCCACTTTATACAGTTGTCTATTGCTCGTGAAATAACCAGCCATACATTAAGCTTTAATCTAAAAGATCCAGTGTCCATGAATTCATATCTGTTCTGACTATTAAATCCGAGATTAGCCTGACACTATTCTGGTTTTATTTTGGTAAAGGTTAATCAAGAGAAGACAGCGCTGTTTGTGATCGGCTATTCAATAGCAAATATATTCAGCTGCACGGAATCACAAGTGGTTTTCTTCAGATACGTCAACAATCTTCTGAAGATTAAACATGAAAAAGAGGCAAATGTCCTCATTAATCCAAATTAAATCAACTCTAGCGAGATTTTAAGTTATATTTGTCTTGTTTTACTAGTGGCTTTATAAGAGCTTTCACTATTGATCAGATTTTTTGCGTGAGATTTTGCAGATTCAAGTTGTTGAAGCTTGCATTTGGGCGCTTACTGATAAAAGCACATTGCTGGCTATCTTGGCCCAACTTGCAAAAATAAGTTGACCAAACCTACAATACAACGTTATTATAGCCCAACTTGAAATGCTAAATCAGACAAAATTGTGACTTTGTCAGATAAACTGAAGTTGTTGGCTTTTACTCTCCAAAAGATATTTCTGAGTTCAAAAGTACCCGTAAACTTTCTCACCAACGAGCTATACCAACACATCTTTGGAATGCAACGCAAGGTGAAAGCTCCGTATACCTTCCAGCATTAATTCCATCAGAAACAGTCGACGGACAAGTTGAATTATAGGTGGTTTCTGGTCCTAATGAAAGTATTGTCTAGGCAAATGGGCAAAATGTAAACTTTTGCAGCACATATTTGAAAGACAACAAACTTGCTGCAATTTGAGATCTTAAATGAACGATTGCTGGTCTAAAAACAACTTGGTTACCAGATCTGTTTTCATGGTTTCTTTTCACGTAACAAGTTGCTTCCGGTAACAATCCGAAGCAACAGGAGCTAGGAAGTTGAACAGTATGCAGTACAAGAAAGCTGAACAAGCGCGGTAAATATTCGCAAGGCTAGCCTGATGATTTATTGCCAGTTAAGTTGTCTACTATAGATGAGAAACTGGATCTAATCAATGAAAGAGAATTATGGTGAAAGCATAAACATTAATTGATGTTTCGTTGCAAAACATCTTTATAAATGTGTACATCTGGGGTAGTAACGTTTGGATAAAAACCTGTATGAATGCAAATACATTTAATGTTGGCAACGGGTCGAAATAAACTTCGTCAGGGTTTTTTGAGAGAAGCTTCCGTGATCCGTAAACAGTTTTCTCGCTGCTTTCCTTCCACAAGGACAGCAGAGTTGTCTACAAAAGTCATTACACTTTAAATATCGGTACAATAAAGAGCAAATGGATTGTCAATGAAGGACGAACAACGAATAATGTTAAACGAAACGTGCTGCTGAATTAAACAAGGTAAGCTGACTNTTGATTAGAATATGGGGTGAAACATACAAATCAAGGCATTATTTAGAAGAAAAACCAAAGAATCTTCATAACCTGGAGTCCAAAAATTTTCGCGCGCCTCCGGCGCGCTTTCGTTCTCTTGTATTTTTGGCGCCCTCTCTGCAGGTTGCCCCCCCTTCAACTTCGGTCTGGATCCGCCCCTGTACAACGTTATTATAGCCCAACTTGAAATGCTAAATCAGACAACATTGTGACTTTGTCAGATAAACTGAAGTTGTTGGCTTTTACTCTCCAAAAGATGTTTCTGAGTTCAAAAGTACCCGTAAACGTTCTCACCAACGAGCTATACCAACACATCTTTGGAATGCAACGCAAGGTGAAAGTTCCGTATACCTTCCAGCATTAATTCCACTCTCCTTCGCAGAGGCTGTATTACCGGAGGACGGATGAACTTTGCTCCTTCGGAGCTTCACGTTCTGCTCGTTTGCAAACAACAGCCTCTGCGACGGAGAGTGCATTAATTCAATCAGAAACAGTCGACGGACAAGTTGAATTATAGGTGGTTTCTGGTCCTAATGAAATTATTGGCTAGGCAAATGGGCAAAATGTAAACTTTTGCAGCACATATTTGAAAGACAACAAACTTGCTACAATTTGAGATCTTAAATGAACGATTGCTGGTCTAAAAACAACTTGGTTACCAGATCTGTTTTCATGGTTTCCTTTCACGTAACAAGTTGCTTCCGGTAACAATCCGAAGCAACAGGAGCTAGGAAGTTGAACAGTATGCAGTACAAGAAAGCTGAACAAGCGCGGTAAATATTCGCAAGGCTAGCCTGAAGATTTATTGCCAGTTAAGTTGTCTACTATAGATGAGAAACTGGATCTAATCAATGAAAGAGAATTATGGTGAAAGCATAAACATTAATTGATGTTTCGTTGCAAAAAATCTTTATAAATGTGTACAACTGGGGTAGTAACGTTTGGATAAAAACCTGTATGAATGCAAATACATTTAATGTTGGCAACGGGTCGAAATAAACTTCGTCAGGGTTTTTTGAGAGAAGCTTCTGTGATCCGTAAACAGTTTTCTCGCTGCTTTCCTTCCACAAGGACAGCAGAGTTGTCTACAAAAGTCGTTACACTTTAAATATCGGTACAATAAAGAGCAAATGGATTGTCAATGAAAGACGAACAACGAATAATGTTAAACGAAACGTGCTGCTGAATTAAACAAGGTAAGCTGACCACTACCTCATTCACACTGAAGCAGTTAAACCAGCTTTGTCTAGCCCAGGTTAAATTTTAACCAATCAAATGCCTTCAATTTGTTGGATCGACCAATTAGAACGCAGCAGACAATAACCTGGTTTATTTTCAGCTCGTTTAACTGGCCAGTGTGAATGGAGTATACCACACGTTCTACCTACCAACAAAAGCATCCAAAGTTGTTTACAAACAAACGACTATTCACGATGGTATCTCTGGTACAGAAGACCACAAAACGGTTAATCAGCCAGGGTTTTAAATAAAGACAAACCAAACATTGGTTAACCTTCCTGGTTTTTATCTAACAACAAACCAAATATCGGTTTATCTTCATNGTTGTCTACAAAAGTCGTTACACTTTAAATATCGGTACAATAAAGAGCAAATGGATTGTCAATGAAAGACGAACAACGAATAATGTTAAACGAAACGTGCTGCTGAATTAAACAAGGTAAGCTGACCACTACCTCATTCACACTGAAGCAGTTAAACCAGCTTTGTCTAGCCCAGGTTAAATTTTAACCAATCAAATGCCTTCAATTTGTTGGATCGACCAATTAGAACGCAGCAGACAATAACCTGGTTTATTTTCAGCTCGTTTAACTGGCCAGTGTGAATGGAGTATACCACACGTTCTACCTACCAACAAAAGCATCCAAAGTTGTTTACAAACAAACGACTATTCACGATGGTATCTCTGGTACAGAAGACCACAAAACGGTTAATCAGCCAGGGTTTTAAATAAAGACAAACCAAACATTGGTTAACCTTCCTGGTTTTTATCTAACAACAAACCAAATATCGGTTTATCTTCATGGCTTCTTCCTTACAACATAACCAGATCGCGTTTAATCTTTGTGGTTATTAGGTTATTATCAAACTAAACATTGGCTGATCTACTTGGCTTTTAACGAGTGAATAACCTGCCACAAGAATTCACATTTAATGATATTCTCTGTACCGAAAGAACAAAATTTGGTTTAGTGCAACGGATAAAGGGTTGGTAGGTAGGCGGATCGGCAACTTCACTCGATACTTGATCAATGAAGATAGAAACAACATTGTATTCACGTCTTGTTTGTTGAAAGATTCAAGATAAAGGTTCTTGTTGGAAACAATGGACATCTTTACAACAAAATCAAATCAAATCAGGGTTTTGATTAACAGTCAGTTGCGGCAGGGAAATAAAATTCGATACATGAAATAAAATTTGGGACGTGGAACAAAATATACAATATCTAATGTTTAACTTAAATACATCGGCAGTTTTTGTTTTGGTTGAAAAGGAATTCATCGCAATTCTTTCATCTTGTAATTTCAATCAACAGATGTGAAGGGAGTAGTGGTTAACATATCGCTTGAAACATGACCTTGGAAAATTGCGGGAACATGATGGACACCAAAATTGGGAAATGAACTAAGATTAGATAACAGGATCAGAAAAAAGCCTAAAGTTTAAACTGAATGAAGAAATATTAGCTACATTTAAGTTGAATTAGAGGCGTGAGGTTAAGAGAACAATTCACAGTGAATTAAAGGTATATATGAAGGAATACACACTTATTGGAAGTCAGTTGGATAGCATTGGTTTTACAGCTTATGAGTCCAGACGTATGGATTATGCAAATTAACTGCAGTCAAGGAAAGACGAAGGAAAACTAATAACAAAGATTTGAATGAAAGAATACCAGTCAAAGGATTAGTTTTCAGTGTATCTTGAAGATCAAATTGGCGGAGAAACTTCTGGAAGTAGTTTGCTTCGAATCTGACAAGAAATATTGAGAGGGCTAGACAATTTATGATCAATAATTTGAGGCGATAAAAGTACAGACGATCTTGAAAGGTTGGCAAAAACGCTAATTTATAAACGACGAGAAATTTTGCTTTGATTTGATGCGAGAAATTATTGCTGTGGTTTCGATGAGCGATGTCTGATAGAATAACTGAAGATGCCATCAAAGATAGGAATTGGTGAAGAAACCAAACTTCTGTTGATCGTTTTGTTTTGAATCTGACATGAGAAATCATTGCTTTGGGTAGACGATGTCTGCTAAAATAATCTGATGTTATCAAAGTACAGACAATCTTGTTGAAATTTAATGCTTCTGGAGTTCAGATTGAATATGGATTGAGCTTGGCGAAGAAACTAAATTATAAACTTCTGTTGAGAGTCACTGCTTTGATTTTGACAAGAGAAATTATTGCTTTGGATAGACGATGTTTGATATACAAACTTTATCTGATCACAGCACAGACAATCTTGAAACATGATGATTCAGGAGTTCAGATTGACTACGGATTGAGATTGGCGAAGAAACCAATTTATAAGCTTTTGGTGAAAGGTTTTTCTTTGTATCTGACAAGAGAAATTATCGATTTACTTCGGCGACATCTCATATAAAGATTGTATGTGATGACAGAACAGACAATCTTGAAATTTAATGCTTTGAATGGTTCAGATTGAGCATGGATACAAACGTGGGAAATAACCAACCGATGGTAGTTTTGCGTTCAACTGACATGAGCAACTTCTGAACTGCAGGAAGTCGTTTTGCTTTGATTTTTATTTGAGAAACTCTTGCTATGGTTAAACAATGTTTGATAAAGTAATTTGAAGCAACAAAGTGTTGACAATTTTGAAATGAATATTTTACCAGTTCGTATTGAGTATGAATTGAAACTGGGGACAAACACAATTTATAAACATCTGGTGAGCGTTATAACTTGAATCGGAAGATAGAAATTACTGCTCCCGTTAGATGAAAATCTGACAAAGTAATTCGACGGCATTAAAGTACAGACAAAGACAAACGCAATCTTGAAGCGGAAGATTTAGCAGTTCAGATTGAATATGGATTTAAATTCGCGTGAAGAAACTATCACGTACGGGTTGCGTGCATCTATAAATTGTGAAAATAGAAGGTTGAAGACTTACGAGTTTCTAGAAAGACTATTTACAATTCACGGTTCTTTTGTCACATTATCAATGATGGCTTGGATATAATTTAGATTTGAGATCAGACGGAGCGAATGATTTATGTCAACAGTACAGTAGAGCAAAGAGACAATTTTGAAGACGATCAATGATATCTAAAGTATCATAAAGAAGTTTCTGGAATTTTTGAGATATGGGGTTTGATTAAAAAGAAGACGCGAACCTAAAGCAACAGTTTGACGTGAAAGACTAACCTACACAAGGAACGATAATAAAACTTCAACTAATAAAACTTCAACTTTCTGGAATAAAAGGAGCAAACAGAAACACCACAAGATGGAGCATTTTTAAGAAAATCACAATTAATAGTATTTAATGATCTTTCATACCTGTCCATACACAGGAACGTCTTTGAAGCGAGAGAGTATTTAAGAATAGAGCAGCAACAAGTGATTTGAGGTGAAAACAAACATTTGCCTACAGCAAGAACATTAGACAATTTCGACATTCTTGAATTAGTTTGGGAGAAAAGAGAAACAAAACAAGACGAAAACGTTGAGGAACATCGTGTTCATGATTACTTGAAGGCTCTTGAGACACAGGAAAGTTTAAGCCAAAGCGTATTTTGGAATAGAGCTCTAAGGAGAGCAGAAAATGTCGGCAGTTGAAACCTGAAGCCAAACAGGAAATCTGTGAGAATTTCATCATGATATCAAGGAAGATTTAGAAGTGCTGACAATGCTTATTCTTGTTTAGAATATTGGCAAGACCTCGGACGAGATAAATCAGAGATTTTGGTAACATACTGGTACCATAGTTTTACTATATTTACAACAAGAAGAACATGGCCCAAACAGAGTGTGTCGAGAAATTTCTCAGCAGCATTTCAATGAACAGAGAATCATTTTTAAACGCATCTAGTTCAAGATGTCAACACGGCAGTAACCTTCAGCTTCAGGACGAACTATCCCTAGGAATGACCATTTTCTTTGGCACATTATACATCATGGCATCATTAGTTGGCACAATTGGGAACATTTTGGCAATTGTGACGGTGGCATTAAACAAACAGATGCAGACAACTGCGAATTTATTACTTCTGAATCTAACAATTTCTGACTTGATCGTTACAAGCATTTGCATGCCAGCTATCGTCGCTTATCAAGTGTTCACATATCCGAACTGGCCTTTTTCTCAAGCGACATGTAAATGGTCCAAATTTTTGGTACAAATGTCTGTATTTTGTTCAGTGCTTGCGTTAATAGCTATAGCTGTTCATAGACATATGCTTCTACATGGTTGGCCTAAGGGTCGATTTGCTTGTTTGAAACTCTGGCAGTTTGTTATTGTTTATTGGTTAGCTGCAATCGCATTTACGATACCTACCGGCCTAAACACTGAGCTTATACGTTTATCAGATGGTGTAAACATCAAGCACTTGTGTTTGGAGGTTTATCCAACTTCCTATAATGAACGTCTATATATGGCAGTCCGCATTTCAACATACGTCTTTGCTGTAGCGACTTTATCAATAATCTACACGTATCTGGCGTTGAAAGTTCGGAAAATGGAAATCGCAGACCATGATGAAGAAAGAGAGAAGGAACGCAAGACTGCAGTGAAATTATTAATAGCTGCGTCAGTTGCATTTATGATCTGTTGGCTACCGTATGTGGTTCACGTTCTCCTTGCAATATGGCCACCATCCAAGGACTACCAGTTACTAGAAGGGTTTGATATCTTTGGGAACTTTTTGGGATTGTTTAACAGTGTTTTAAATCCGTATTTGTATTGTTATTGTAGTAAGAGCTTTCGGAGGGGTTTTAGAAATATATTTAAAGCAACTAGATATTATTTCAGAAGAAGGATTTCGAATACTGTAGAACCGATACGAGATATAAGTATTGCTAGGAGATCAGGGAATCTCAGATAGCATATTCGTGCGTTAAATGTAATTAGAAATATTGTGACTTTTATCAAAAATGAAAAAGCGAATTCATGCAACAGGGAAAGCTACAGACAGATATCAAATGGTAGTCAATCTTCCGTAGACCTATACTGACTTATTTTTAACAAAAATTGATGTCAAGTTAGAGACAATTTCTTAGATTGTAAAAACACATTCATGGGTTCAAAAATTTCTCAAAAGTTAGCGTTTTGTAAATTTTGTACAACAATTTCAGCTAGGAGCTGAATTTTTAATTACAAAATAGGGACATAGTGTTCAGAAAATTATATAATTTCGTGTCAGAATATCAAGTAGGGCTTAAAAAATAGTGAAATCTAGTGATGAAAATCTAGTGCTTAGTTGCGACCAAAATATTGACGAAACGAGTCTTTTTAAAGTCATTATAACCTTTGATACCAAACGCATTGATTTGTATGAACTTTGATAAATCCTTAAACAAGCAGCTTGAAACGAGTTTTTAAATGTTAGTATTATTTTAAATCCTTGGATCAAGGCGTTTTTCAGAGTTAATGAAAATGTTCACAAAAGCCTAATCACCCCGTGTTGAATTTATCCCTTACACGTCTGCTGGAAGTAAAAGTTTGTTAAATGCTGTATTTGACTTGCGCCTATACCGGATGACTAACCATGTTTGACAAATTATCGCAACAAATGTGTTAGCTCTACCGGGTGAGTCAATGAAAACAATCCTCGTTTGCAAGGCCACTGCTCCCTGGATATCAAGGCAATAATATTGGCAACTATATTATTTAACTATGGACATGTTCAAATCGATTAAAAAATTTACCTGACTGAAATCGGCCACTCCTTTCTGAAATTATCAGCAATTTTCACGAGAAAGCCCCTTTAAGAAGCCTTCAAAACAAACCTAAAATCACGACCGAATTTTCCAAATATTTCTGCCTTACAGCAAATGGCTTTTACACGCTTTAGCATGTGTTATCCCTTTGGGAGGATGAAAATGTCATCATGGGAGCATATCAGCATTATTCCGGATGATTTCATCCTCCTACGAGGATAACACGTGCTAAAACGTGTTGAAGTCATAGCTGTAAGGCAGAAATATAAGTAAAATTTTGCTCGTAATATTAGGTCTGTTTTGAAGGTTTCTTAAAGCGGCTTTCTCGAGAAGATCTCTTATAATTTCACAACGGAGTGGCCGATTTCAGTCAGGCAAATTTTAAAATCGATTTTAACATGTCCACCATTAAATAATATATTTGCCAATATTATTACCTTGATATCCAGGAAGTAGTGGCCTTGCAAACGGGGATTGTTTTTATAGACTCACACAGTATTTCAGAGTCACCTGGTAGGTAGTTAGTTCTAAACAGGATTTAACAAAAGAAAATATAAAGTGTTGCATATAGATTTGAAATCTCTGTAGCTGGAAAGGAATATATTTCTTAACCTACAAATTTGACTTATTCATAAATAAACGCAACTGTGAAAGAGAGACAATTAATAATAAGAAACCTAAGGGTTATCTTTTTCTTTGAACAATGACTGCGTTCAATAGATTCGAATCTGCTATTGTTTTCATGTCATCTGTCAGTTCTTTGTTTGGAAATGTCGTCATCAAGACGAAGTTGTCTCCAGTCCCCGGACGAGCTCTAGAGATGAATAATTACGAAAAAATATAATATACGAAAAAACAACAACTTCTCGTAACTGAAAAAAAATATTAAAGCTTATCAAAAAAAGGTTTGGTCGTCTGACATTGGTCACAGCACATTTTCAGATAAGATCCGAAAGAGAAGAAAAGACAGGTTCGGTCTGGCCCAGGTGGTAAAGTGACGATCCCCATCCGGGCCCTCCGTCATGTAATGTGAAAAAAATACGGGCCCTTTTCTCAAAACCAAAGAAAGAAATTTGAATTGCTTGAAGAAACCTTCCTAAGATAATGAACGACAATTTCGGGCATTTTAGGAACTCTACACAATAGTACCTAAAATACTATTGGGTGGGATCGACCCTGCCACACCCTGAGCTGGGGTCTTGTAACTTGCTAGCCACCCTGCGCAGTTTTTTGCCAGACCGCCCCTGAGAAAAGAGAATGAATACATTGCAATAATTTAAAACTGAGTACCCACTAAAGTTTTTGCATATTCAAAAGCACAGACAGTTTTCTACTCGCTTCTTCTCTTTTTAGTCTCATCTTACGATTTGCTGTGACGAGTTTCAAACGAAAAGAGTTAGCACATGGTTTCGTTATTTAAACCAATTTTCAAAGTTCTGTACCACACGAAAGATGTTCAACAATTTTTTGCTCACTTTGTTTCGATCATTTAGGGCGTGTTTGATTGGTAATTCCAAACCTACCAGATTCTGAAAACAGTAGACTTCGCAGAGATGGAAATATATTTCCCAATCAAACATAAACTCATGAAATGGTAGGTTTAGAATTCACCACCAGGGTTTGCTAATGAAAACGAGAATCTCTCGAAAGTCTGCCAAGGTTCAAAAGGCCTTGCAAACCTACCGTTTTGAGAATTTCGGGGTCAATCAAATACAAATTCCGAGTCTGCCAAGTCTACCGTTTTCAGAATTGGTACCAATCAAACAAACCCTAACAATGTGCTTGAATTGAGTTTAGAAAAAAACTTATCCCGATTAAAAACATTTTTACTCTAGTTTGGACCAGGTTTAACTACACAAATTTATTGAAAACAGTAGTTTGTTTGTTTGGTTGCTTGTTTAAGTAAATTGCTCACTCACAACGACACATAATTTCTATCTGGCAACCTTTTAATGCATTGATTACAAACTCAAAATTGCATTGCCATGAGAACAGCTGCACCCTCATGAGAATAAACAACCTACGTATCCTATCACAATAAAGTTTATATTTCTGGAAAGTATTATTGGATAGAATACATTATTTTCAACGGAATCAAAATAAACATGGAAAAACAAGTGCCGTGTGTTGATATTAACTTAATCAAAATTTCAAATCGATTTTCGAGAACAAAAACAGATCTTACATGCTTTTTAAAAAATGTCATAAATAAGTTATGCGTTGTTTACAGAATAAACAATTAATGTTTATAATTTTCTGTGATGACACGGTGAAGGGCTCAACAAAAATGAGATGCGGCAATCAGTTGTGAATTTCCTGGGCGGAATATGAAAAGAGGATGGGCAGAAATGAAAACAGATTCTAGTTTACTTTACAGGCTAATTCAGTTGCTTACGAGAAAAAATATCACTCTAAGTTTGAATGACGTATGATTGTCTAAATTCCGCCTGCTCAGAAAAACTAGCCTTTAGTTTTTGGGGGCCAATTTTGGGGAGTATCCCAATATATCAAAACCTTGAAAAAAATTAGGGTTAAGGTTAACCTGGAAATAAATAAGGGTTAATGTTAGTTTTAGGGTCAGGGTTAGGGTTTTGAAGGTTCCATATATTGGAGTATTACCCAATTTTGAATCAAACTTTTAATAAATCGAAATGAAAGCTGAACGTTCTTAAAAATACGAAAGAAAGTACAATTCTAAGAGCGTCAATTTAAAGCCACATTTTGCAATTTTGACAATTAGACGATTAAATCGGGGAAATTGGGGCAAGAAGAATCCTCTTTGTTTCAGAAGTGTGTCTGGTGATATTTTTTAAACATGCATACCTTCGAACCATATTTCTGATATCAGCAACAGTATGTGTGTGATTGAATTTTGATACCAGCCTGAAAATAAAAGAGAAAGCTTGTTGTCAAGTTGTCTCATTTGAATTCATTGTGTGGTTTTTCTCAAAGATGTTGTCACAAAAATCTTTGTCCAATAAAAAATTAACGTTTAGGGCAAGTACTTTATGTATGGTTCTTGTAAGGTCCCGAAACATAGTTGGGAACAGGGGGTATAGTGGTGTATAGTAGTAGTAGTAGCATCGCCTATTCACTACTAAATACGGTTGTAGACTAATATCTCCTAGGATATGCTGCTACATGCTACTACTATACACCACTATACCCCCCTGTTCCCAACTATGTTTCGGGACCTTACAAGAACCATACATAAAGTACTTGCCACGTTTAGTACTTACTTTTCAAATTCTGTTATATTTCAGCAGCTTGCTATACTTAAAAAAAGCTCCGCATAGCAATTGGCTGCTAATAAAAAATGAAAATAATTTGGCTGCTTTCAGACTCTTGAATAAACACTTTCAAGTGCCAAGATTTTACAAAAAGAAAGATCTCTTTGGCAGAATTTATTTAAAATGATAACAGAACTTTTGCTAGATCAATCGGTACAAAAATAACGAGGCAACACAAGCAACACAATGGTAGAAGAATCGAAAACTGACCTTGTGCCATCAGCTAGCCTAATTTGTAGCGTAGTGATTGGTTGCGCTTCATCCACGTGCACTTCATAGCTAGGCGGAGGAGCAGATGATGATGCAGCAGGAGAAGGAGGATTTGCAGCAATTTCTGGCGTTGGGCTGGAATGGTAGAAATGAATACGAGGCTAGTTAAAGATTGTGCTTTTTACCATTCGATTGTGTTCTGGTTTGTGGTTTTATTTGAAATGTCTTTCATGAATACAAGACTCGAAGTTAGCGTCGAATAAGGGTTTCAATAATGCTGCCTTCTAACTTATGTTTCTTTTCATTAAATTTTAGAATAGCAGTAATGCCAATTACTTAATTGCTTTATTTTCTTTAAAATTTTCACTTGAAGATGATCACAGCAACATCAATAGCTTGAAACAATGCCTAAATCCAAAAATCTTACAAAACCTTGAGTTTATAGCTTCTATTTTTCATGTATCGTTGAAATTTCATAGAAAGAGGATTTAAATAAAAAAGGCTGTTATGTTCATTTCTCCATTTGGAATACACATTGTCTTATTCTTGGTATACCTATATTACATAGCTCATATTCGTAGACCTTCATATTCCAGCACTAGCTAATGAGATCATGGGCGATAAGAAACGCGGTAGTTAATTCCTAAAAAAAATTTCTTCCTGTGTCCTTATGCCCAATCCCCCCTGTGTCCCTATGCCCGTGAAGGTTATTGTTGTTGCTTCAGTCACTCAAATCAGAACACAGGGAAACAAGGAAAACCAGGCACAACAATAACAACCTTCACGGGCATAGGGACACAGGGGGATTGGGCATAAGGACACAGGAAGAAATTTTTTTTAGGAATTAACTACCGCGTTTCTTATCGCCCATGATGAGATCGTGTTGCTGCTTAGTATGCTCCTCGATGAAGCTGAATAATTTCTGGCCACTGAACTAATGATGAGATTATTTTCTATGATGCGAAAAACAAGAAGAATTTACCTTCCAAGCATTCGACCATGTCCTGAAAAAGCAGCAATTTTTAATTTTGGTTTCACATATTCTTCTTGTCGCTTATCTTCAATGTTTACATGAACTTCACTACCTCGGGCTGCTTGAACCAGTTCTCTTGGAATTTCACTGCAAACAGAAAGTGTTTTTATAAGTAATAATATACCATCTACCCTGATTCAACAACATGAATACGTATTGTATGTAAGCGGTACAGTAAATAGGATTGCAGAGGATAGTGATCCATGAGCACCTATCTTATCAGCCAATTTCACCTCCATTTGCATCCTTTCTTTAGCTTGATATTCAGTTGGGATGTGATGCTCTTATCGCATGTTCATAGCAGACGTTACAAAAATACAGAAAACTTAGATTTAGATGGTTAAATCCATGCATATATACTTTGCCCTGGTAGAAGTTATGCTTAAAAATAGAATAGAACTTGAGTTCAAAATTTGTTAATTTGAACGTGGATGTCGCGTAGATCGTCCAAAAAAGAAATGATTATCTTGCGTTGTCCAAATGAACGAGAAATATTTTGAAATAAGCTGACGAATTCACGAAAAGCTGGTGCGTGCTTTATTTGCTAAAAAAACCTAAAAATTAGTTGCTCAGTCAGTTTTAAAGAAGCTTTTGCCTGCTGTCCCAAAAGCAAAAGATTGGGTTATGATATCTGAGAAAGCAACACATCAAGGAAAATTGAAAATACTGATATGAAAACTTACCTTTTTTCGATAGAATTAAGAAAAGCTCTGTTGTTCGGGTCATCAAAAGATCTCAATGGGCCATCGTCCAATGAAAAACCATTCGACCAGAATTTAAGTCTAACATTTACAGGCTAAAAAATAGAGAGGATGTGATTTTAATGTCGTGAATTAATTTCATAAATTCTGAATATTTTGTCTAAAGAGTTAAACAATTCTTCAAACTCTTTAATAGCCCGAATCTACACTCAATGGTAAATATCACATCAAATGTGAAAAAAATCCTAACAAGTTCAACCTTCCACTATTTCACCTTTCACCTTTAGTGACAAGGACACTTTTAAGAACTACGAGGCTTGACAAGGTTTTAAGGTTTGTTCAAGATCCATTTATCCATCGTTATTCCGATGAAACACTGGTTTTCAGACTTTGTGCTTGAAAAAGTTCTGAAACATTTTTGGTCCGCTAGTGACAAGCAAAGTGCGTATGGCAAGTAAATCTCTGCAATGAGGCTAAACTACTGGGTGAGTGAGAAAAAAAGCACGCCGTTTGAAAGACTACTGTTGCTAAATATCAAAGCAATGATATCTGTTAATATCTTATTGAATAGAATGAGGGAATGACATTGAGAGAATCAAAACATCATCCCCACTAGTGTAAAAAAGGTATTCAAGGGCATTCCATCCTTTCAATGGGATGATACATGCTAACACATTGTCATTGCTGGAAAAACGATGAAATTTGATTATCATTTTCAGCCATTTTCTGAGACGTTCTTTTTGACGAAGCCTTCTTGAGAAAATCTACTATAACTCCGGAAAGGAGAGACTGATTCAAGCGAGGTGAATTTTCTTATTTAATTGAAACTATTGTCTGTCAAACAAGACATTTGCCAATATTATTGCTTTGATATTCAGGGAACAGTATTTTTTCAAACGTTGTGTGTTTTTTTACTCACGCGGTAGAAACATTTTGTTCAATGATAACTACAAAAGAATGTGCCACTAAAGCATTCCGAACACATACCTCATTGCTTTGATCAGCAGGTGGCTGTGATGATGCGGTTACTTGCTCTGAAGTACTAGGTTCTGATCCAAGACGATAACCTTTGACAAAAGAAATCATGCATAAATTCTTAAATGCATTGCAGGCCTTGCGCACATTAACATGGTTTTCCTGCCTAAGAATTCTCAAAAATCCTTAAGAATTCTTGAGAATATCTTTATTTTCTAAAGAACTTTTGTTTAAAAAATTACAGTCTTTGATATGACTCAAGAATTCTTATCAAATGTGCAGAATTTTTGAAAATTCTTTAGAATTCTTGTCATGTTCATGTGTGCAAGGCCTGTACTGTAAATTCAATAATGTCAGCATAATGATATTTTTTATGCATTCTAAGATTGTCTTTAGAAATGCCTATCAACAATATCGGAAAAACTAGAAGATCTATTCTTGCAGAATATAATTATTAAAAAAATACTATTTTCTTTGAAAGTTTATACAAAGAAAAAACCTGATGCAAAAACTGAGGATGAAGTTTTCTACTACAGTTAAACAACAAAATAACAAAATAACAGTTGTTCGAAATTTTCCTCATTTAAAAGAGAGTCTGAAATAGACATTTTTATTTGCCATGGAAATGAAAACAAAACCCCATCCTCAGCAGTATAGAGAAATCTGTGTACAGCAGCAACCTTGGAACATTCCAAAGAGATTGTTACAAATAAATTCACCTAAATTGTGACATAGTGTAAGAGATAGAACTTACCTGCTCCAACAAAAGCTGGTCTTTGTCTTGGCCTTGGTTGCTCAACTTCATCTTCAACAGGTTCTGCTCCTTGCCTGTAAAAGATAAAGATATATTCTGTAAAAACCTTACATGGTAAAATATACTCTAACTTTAAATGTAAAGTCACACTCTGCTGAGAACATAGGTTCGAAAGGCCTCAGTGTGCCAGAAATTTGTCTGTTTCTTTGCGTCCGCCTCCTCCGTAGTATATAATTTTTGGTAAAATAATGTTATTTCAAAACTGGAATACTAGGTCATACAAAATATCTCAAATGTGCAAAAGCATTTATCAAATTTATTTTGATTTTCTCTCACCTTTTGGCTGCATCAAATATCCTTTGTGTTATTTTGTCAGGATTTGCCTTCTTCTTTGATGGTCCAATAATTTGTTGGCCACTGAAATGACATGGGCACAGACATAGTAACAATGCTCTGATAATTGTTGTAGTAAGTCTAATAATCAATGCACATTAAGCCTAACAAATGATATCAACGTTTGCCGTAAACACAAAAGTGTTTTTTCTTCCTTCTCATGGAATCAGTATATATCTTTTTTTGGCTTCATGTAAATAGCAGTTTGAATTTTGGATAAATACCAAATTCCATAAATTTTCCCCAAAAGACAATGAGTAAATTGAAATAAATATAATGAGTTTTTTTGCAACATGAAAAATAACACTGCTACTTTGAAAACATGCAAAATATCAAAGATTCTCAAGGCAAGGTTGAAAATGTAGAAAAGTACAGTGTCTGAAAATAATATTGATAAAATCTTAATTTATATGCATTTAAGTTTTAAATATTTAATAACATATAATTTATTCATGCATAAGAATGTACCTTGATTCACTTCCTCCAGCAAAAAATGCCTGCCCTTCATCCTCGCTATCTTCACTATTTTCTTCTTCATCTTTCTTGAATGATGAAATTGTCCCAAATCTACCGGGTGCAGCACTCTTGTCACCACCACTAAACATTTGAAAAAATACTATATTATATATAACCCACAAAAAATCGTTTTGATACATTAATGATGAAAGATTTTGGCAGGAAATGTTAGAGAAATATACCTGAGAAATCTTTATAAAAAAAAACTTTGTAGCTGAGAAATTAGAATGTGTCTACAGTAAAACTTTCTCTTGAAAAGAATCATTGTTTGATTGAATCTAGCTTTTGCCTGAAACAATTCAGAAAGAGTTTTGATGAGGGATTTTTCAAAGAATGACAAGCAATGGTAGAATGGACAAATTTACCTTTGAGCTGGCCTGCTTGATGTTGCTGGGGCTGCTGTCTGCAAGGAAGAAGTAAAGACAAAAGATGATCAGACTTGACAAGTTTCTCAAAGTGTTAACTCTAATTTACATTCATAACTATACATAGGCCTAAATTAGCTGTAATTTAGCTATTCTTTCTTTTAATGTAGCCTACGTAAAATAAATTAATGATGATGATGATGAACTCAGTGTGAAAATGCAAACATTTCAAACATGAGATGGTGATACTTCAGGCTTTTGAAATGCCACTGAAAAATTCTGTACCAACGCTTTTATCATCATCATCATCATTTAATGACCGCCTCCTCCTGTGGAAGATTTGTCATTAGTTGCCTCCAGTAGTCACAGTTTCCTGCTCATCTTGCTCATTATTCAAATTTCAGTTTGTCCATTCCATGATGTTTTTCATCCAAGTTTTTTATGAGGATGTCCCTTTGATCTTTTTTAACCTACTCTTCTTCCAAGAGTAGGATTTTTATTATAGCCGTTACATTTTTCTGTTAGAAGAGGTCATCTGAGACCTTACACATTCGAAATTGCAAATGCATTAAACAGTAACAGAAAATAGGAGAATGTGACATACTGTTTGAACAAGTGAGCCACCATCATCATCTGGTTCACCTTCATCATAAAAACTGCTCAGTGCCACCTGTAGAGAAACGAAAAATAGTTGAGCTAAATTATCACTGGATTAAAAACATTTGTAATGTATCAGGGAATTTCTCTGTTGTGTGCTTTAAATATCAATGTTGATACTCCATGGCCAGATTGTTACTTGTTTAGTGCATGGAGAATCCTTCAGCTAAACTTATGATCAGCCTAAAAACGGGTTCAAAACTGAGCTTCATTCAAATGTGCACTGGCTTTTCGTTGTTCCCCCTTTTTGCATGCAATTTGCGAAGTAAGAATACAGCCTTTCTGCATTGTACTCTTGAAAGAAATAGCAAAATTTGTAACAGCGATTTTCAAAAAGAAATTTTCCGCAGATTTCTCTGCGCGCAGACCTGTCTCTGACTCTGTCTGTGCTGCAATTTTTTCAGTCTGTAATTGCCACAACAAAGAGAAATCTTGGGGACACGTTCAATCCAAATTTTCAACCACTAACCACATTAATTTAAATTGAAACCAACTAACAATTCTACCACAATGCTTACTTTAACTTTCTTCAGTTTCTTTGTTGTCTCAAGTTTTTGGTTGGGCCTAAATTTTTTTCACAACTGTCATTGCATTTTTACATTGATACTGATAAGACATGAAAGTTATTATTTAACAAAACATTCTTACATGAAGCTCCCATGCAGCTGCTTCTAAATAAAACTGGGATCTCTCAGCATTGGCTCCAGTCACGCTCATAAATTCCTGCAGCAACTGTTGTCTGTCCGCCATTTTGTTACTTTCCGTCTGCAAGCTTAGTCTCGTTTTCAATTTTGCTTCCCAGTTACTGAGTGGCAGGCGCTCGATGTATCAGGAACGAAATGTAACGTAGGTGGTTGTACATAGTAGTGCAATATAACATAGGTGGTTCAGTGCAATATAACATAGGTGGTTGAGTAAGGCAGTGCATGGCAGCAGGATTTCGTTCCCACACGTGNTACAAGATAGCACGTGACTGTTCCTTACAAGATATGACATTGATCAATTTGGGGAAGGCAAAAGTTTGTTTAGATAAAGATGGAGCAGCTCCATTGTACTTGATGAATGATGTCGAAGCTAGCGATGTAGCAAAGAAAAGAAACGACATGGAAGAGAAGTGAGCTCTTTATCATTCCCTTTTGTCTTTAACCTTCATACTTCTCTTTAATTAATCAGCTAACCGAGGTGCAAATCACAAGGAAATTAAGTTACACTACACACAAGACAACGGCCTAAATTCTGTGCTTGTTGCAGAAGGCCTGCCCAGCCCCAGAAGGTTTTTGCACAACTTTACGAAAATAACAGGCCGCAAATTGCGTACTTGAGTAGCCAATAGTATAATTGTTTTATTCAATAAATAGGGAATAAGTTCAGTTATGCAATATTGTGATTAAAAGGTGAAGTTACTGCGATTGTGTATTTTTCAAGGAAGTTGAAATCAGACCTATCATCGTGTGTTTGATGTTGTGTATCTGCACGAATCAAGCCAATTATGACATATTGCTACTGACAAGTGCAGACATGGGGAAAAACTTAGCGTAATGCGATAATCGTTGCACTTAAACTGACATGATTAACAATGAAAGCAGCTAAAACCGTTCTTTCAATAGTAATTGTTGTTACCAGGCAGGTCTTTTGTGATTGCAAATCAGATGCAATGTTTGCAGTTAACTTCTTGATTGCTACAAGCTGATACACCCCTGATTCGATAGCCTTTTTTGCAGACGGGGAGGCCAGTCTGGTTCCCTAGCTATTGACCAGGCTGCTAACTTTGCAAAATGTGCATTGTGCACTGAATAATTTGTCTGAAGGATAAATGGGTGCAGAGGGATGAGCTTTAGAAACTGTTTGGTGGTTACTTAACTGTTTGCCAAATACCTAATTTGTTGGTAAATATCTAATTCTGTGAAACAGCCTTGGCCTTCGAAGATCTGAGCTGCACCTGGAATTTCTTGTGCAGGAGAGACAGATAGCAGTCTGGTCTGTTGATTCAGCTGCAGTCTATATTGCCTTCGATATGCATGAATTTGCATTGATGCTTTTGCAAAAACAAGAAGAGTTTGTATAAATGTGTCCATTACTAAGGTAACAGGAGCAAGGGAGAATTGTGTAAACCATAATAGGCCTTAAAATAATCTCAAGGTCTGAAAAGAAAAAGCACTTTGGGAGCTGCAGGAAAGATTGCAAACCTTGATTGCAGCTGTAAAGGTGAAGTTGCGGTTTTTAGCGCCAAGCACTGGGATCGCAGAAGTAGCTTAGCGCTAATCGAGTCTGCAACCTCTTGTCATGAGGCTCAAGTGGGGTTTGAACCCCGTCCACCTGACAGTTATGGCTGCAAAGTCAGTGGATTACAACACAGCGCCACAAAACCTTCACAATGCCATAAAGGGACCTATATTTGGGAGCAAATTCAGCAGTAAATGTAATTTCTTCTGCTTTCCTAGTGAGCAGGCAAATTTGTCATCGATTTTGTAGTTTAAAAATTTTGAAATTCTTGGTGAATGCACATGAAAATGTAAGTTGAGAAATTCCAAAGGATGAAAATCATAAATTATCCATCTTTCAAAAATTGTGTCATTCATCGAAATGTTCTTATTTTCTGCTGTGACCAGTGTCAGATTGAAACATTCAGAAAATGTTATATATATCACTATTAAATAATTTGAAAACAGGTATGTAGTTGCTACAACAAAAATTTAAGACAAAAAAGTAACTATTGGCTAGAACACTGCAAAGGTTATCCATTTTGTAAACAAGGAAATTTTTTCTACTGTTATAGAATTGCTATTTCCTTTTGCCTGTTGAGGTAAGAAAGCTCAGGTTTTGATACAGAAGAAATTGCATTATCATCTTTTGTGTGTCTTTTGCATTTTTTCTGACATTATTAAACCAATTAAGTAGAAGGTTGTAATGTTGTTAGGCACAGTAAATTACGATCAATTTTGGTGTTTGTTTTTCCCATGAAAATGCTGTAAATAAAAGGCTGCTATTTTGGTTTCAGATTGGTGCGCAAACTACTGTTTATTGACCAAAATGAAAATGATGACATTAATTTATGAATAGTAAAGATAAAGTTTAGGCATTTATCTTTGGCTTCAATCGAATGCCATTGATAAAAAGTCAATTCATGTTGTATTATGATACACTAAAGTAAAAGAAAACGTTTGTTATCACGTCTTCAACATGACCAGTTTTCCAGACATTTGTAGTCGCTGAATGACCTGTGAAAATCATTTGTCCAAGGTTTGTGAAAAGTAATGCAACACAGAAATACAAACTTGGATGCTCCATGACAACAAGAAGGATTGGAATTGCCGAGGCAAAGATAAATGACATGCAACGAGGAAGCTTTAAAAGAAGCGAAAGCTTGTGAACATAACACAACCAGAACATTCTGTGGAAGCCTGTCTGAATGTGCTTGACAGTTCTATTTTCATAGGCCACTTGAAAAAGTTTATTGTGTGGTCAAATAATTTCAACAAGAACATTCCAAACAGAAAATTCCAGAAAAAAAAAGTGAAATACTAAGGGCTTTGAAGTAACTGTTTTGTGATTCTTTGATAAGAACTGGAAGTAAAACAAACTGTTTTTGTTTTGTTTTGATATGTCTGGAAATATGTGAAACGGAAACAGCTTTGATATTTCAGTTTATAAAACAAAGCATGTGTATATATGTAAAGAAAACAGCACAATAAGCAGTGCCAAAAAAATTATTGAACATGAAATAATATTTCCTGTGAGAATTACAGAACAACAAACACAAACAAGTGCCTGTTGTATCAGACAAAAAGGTGAAGAACTGGAAAATTCAGCATGAAAAGCTTTCAGCATAAAAAATTCTATCATTTAGAAAGTGGTTCACCATTAAATTGATTGGTCATGTTTTCAAATTTATGAATATAGCCAAGTCTGTTAAGGTCATGATCTTACATCAAGTCATGTGTTTCCTTGTTTTGTGGCTTGTTGTTCAATATGACATCATTTTTTGTAATTTGTTTGTTTGTTTAGGGGAAATATAAGTTATCATTCATAAATTCATATTACACATTGTAGAAGGCGTTTTTGAAATATTACTGTTTGTGCATGCTGTTTGTTTCGTTTTAAAATGTTGAAGTACAAATGTGATATGATATTCAGATGTAAAAGGTGAGTTGAAAACGTTCACGGAAGAATACGCCATCTCGGCCAAACTTTACTATTCGGAACACATCCAATATCACCCTTTTCTATCCATTATTCATCTGTTATGATTCGTTCTTAGAATGTTTACGGAACAAAGAACGTGGTCCGTACTGTACAAATCCGCCTGTATCTCTTTGTTTTGATCTTCAATTTTCTTTTATGTCGTAAAGATAGCGCAATTGTTTTTATTTGACATTTGTTTTTAATGCAAGCCATATATTTCATTTCAGGGTAGAATGGGTGGAGATTGTAGAACCTCGAACTGGGGATCATATGTTTGCAAATTTACGAACTGGCCAGTGTCTATGGGAGCCACCACAAGGTGTTAAAGTGTAAGTTGTTTTCATTTATTTGGGACTGTGGAAATATTCCCTTAACAAACAATAAGACCAAATTTGAGAATATTTATAACTATTTGATAATATTTGATAACTATTTTAAGACGTTTTACTTCCTACTTAACTAAAAAAGTGTAGCAAATCAGTAGTCATCAAAATGATATCAAATATCTTTTGAAAATTTCTCAGATACAATAAAATGCATGTTGTATCTCTGGGTGCCCTAAAAATGTCCCCTTTTGACAGGCTACAGTACTGGCCTTGTGCACGTTAACATGGTCTTCCTGCCTAAGAGTTCTCAAGAATTCTTAAGAATATTTTTAGTTTCTTAAGAATTCGTGTTTAAAAAAATTTACAGTCTTACATATGGCTCAAAATTCTTATCACAATGTGAAGAATTCTTGAAAATTCTTAAGAATTCTTTGAGAATTCTTGCCATTTTAACATTTGCAAGGCCTGAACTGTAAATGATAAATCATTCACTGTAAGACAAAAAATCACTACTACCCTTGTTCCCCCTCACTTCCTTCTACCCATTTCTGCATCTGTTATGAACATATCCTTTATAATTTCTATTTTTGTGTTCTAACTTTAGTAAGAAAACTCATGATAATCAATGGTGGGAGCTTTATGACACTTCAACACGGAGATATTATTATTATAATGCAACTAACCAGAAGACTGTTTGGCGCAAACCAAAAGATGGGGATATCATTCCCTTAGCTAAACTACAGGTAAGGGAATTCTGTATTGAAATAAGTCCTGAGGTACATTGTCTGAACTAGTTGAACCAAGGCAAACTGAACGGAAATGGTACACACATGATTAAAATTCACAAAACTTTGAGCATATTTGCTCTTGATTTGTAGCCTAAAAAGCTTCGCATATCCAAGCAATTACTTGAATCAGGCAAGGAATTGTAACATCTTTGTACGTAGTTTCTGCTCTGTCCCCTATTCGGCATAGCTCATTTGTGGACTAACATCAGGCAGGGGTGGCGCCAGAAATCTTCCGACAGAGGGGCTGGAACTTCTGACTCGGGGGCTAAAATGACTAAAAAATGCAGTTTTCGTACTTCATTTTGCCAAATTCCCTCCGAAAACAACCAACAATTTCCTCCGACTGGGGGGCTAGATGCTTCGGATGGAGGGGCTGTAGCCCCCCTAGCCCTCCCCTGGCGCCACCCCTGATGCCAGGGGTCCCTTGCTGTATTGGTTGTTTAAAAAAATTACTTGCAATGCAATAAGTTCTGTTATACTTAGGTCTGGTGTTGAAACGAAAACTGAAATTGTGTAATGAATCTAGCTCATCAGCGCTCATTTTCCTCATATCTCAAAGGATTGGCTAATTGCAGTTCAATGGCTTATTGTTGACAAACTCATTTCTTTGTACCAAAACAATGCAACTGATGTGCAGCCAATCGTTGATTTTTAATCTTACAATGAGTTCTATTCGATGGCTCATGCCCTTCAGACAATATTACTCATTCATCATACCGTTTTTATAATGAAAGTGCAAGTTCTAGTTTTGATTTCTATGACATCTTTGGCTGAATAGTTATATAGAAGCTTTTAAAGCACGTTCATCGAGAAGAAAGCCTATGTAAACAACTGCGTAATTTTATTTTTGGAAGATGAAAATAGAAATAGTGCCATATCTCATATTATGATAGGAGATGTAGATTGTGCAGACAAATTCAAAAGACCGCAAAAGACTCTGACCAGCCTCAAATATACCTTTCCTGTGTTTGTTTTTGTTTTTACTACTTGAACTTCATACACAAAGGATAAACCCAGAGTCCAGAAAAATGATCAACCTTCCTCCAGACAAAACTATGTGTCCGATAAAACCTTCCTCATTTTTGAATAGAAAACGGGTGTGTTTAGGGCGTGGAATAAGTTATTCCTTTGTTATTGGATACCTTCCTTACGGTCAGTGACTGTGTGACCGTAATGTTTTCCTGACTCTGGATAAACCTTGACCTCTTTTCCCAATTACCTCTTCAATACACCTGATTCTATCTCAAAAACATCAAACGAGCAAGGAAGAGAATAACAATTTTGTTTTCCATTGAAAACACAAGACAAACACAAGCAGCAGAAACGAGCATATGAAAGCAGGGAAAGAAACGAAACGTACAGACCTGCTGGTCAAGTAAGAAAATCCCGAAACGAGCAAGTAAGAGCAGAAATGCTTTTGATGGAAACCAGGCTTGAGGATAATTTAAACAATCAGTGTTTAAGCTAAACTTGCCTGGTCTGAGGCTCAGATTTGGCCCTTTGAAATCGATGATTGGTAAAATTGAAAGTAGTTGTTAAAATGAAACCATGAGTGAGTTTAGAGCATTTTAGTGCTGAAACGAAAATGATGCTTTATTTTTGAATTTTCTTTCAGCAACTGAAAGCGAAAGAGACTGGCAGGAAAATATCAACTGACGGTAAAACAAATAAAAGGGACGAGAACTTCATAAAGGAGAGTTTTTCGAAGGAGGACAGAGGACAGACTTCTTATCGAAGCAATAATGGGACGATCGCGAATTTACAGAAGAATTTAATGAATTACGAAAATAAAAGTGAAGACTCTGAAAAAGGAAGCATAGAAAGTGATATTAGTGTATCGAGATTGAGAAAAGAGTTAGATATATCTTTTCGAGCAGCAAGTTTCTCAGTGAACTCATCGAAGCAGAAAGGTGAGCCATTTAGGCTAGGACCAGTGCCACGTAGCTCTTCCATAGATGACGCTGATTCAGAAGGCAGTAACAGCAGTTCGAACATTGATAAACAGAGATCAAAGACTATTAGCGCTAAAGCAGGATCGCCAAAGGTATTCCGAAAACCACCCCCTAAACCCCCACGATTTATGATGCCTCCTGCAACTGACCCCAGTCTAATCATCGAAGCAGAAAGGCGAGCCATTTAGGCTAGGACCAGTGCCACGTAGCTCTTCCATAGATGACGCTGATTCAGAAGGCAGTAACAGCAGTTCAAACATTGATAAACAGAGATCAAAGACTATTAGCGCTAAAGCAGGATCGCCAAAGGTATTCCGAAAACCACCCCCTAAACCCCCACGATTTATGATGCCTCCTGCAACTGACCCCAGTCTAACATCGGATTCAGAATCGCACGGCACACCGGAAAGATTCCCAGCTGTTTCTAATTTACCTACTCCTGACTATGAAGGGGAGAAAGAATCAACGAAGAATCCAAAACCGGATTATACTGGCCCGGTTGAATCCACTATTAATCCAAGACCGGATTATGATGGTCCTAAGGAATCTTTGCTGAATCCGAACCCGGATTATGACGTAAATAATAAAGAGAATGAAAATGGGAGTGACATGACTGATGGTGGCATCCGGATTGCACGTGCAAAGGTATGACCGGTTTCGTTTTGTTTGTATTTCGAATGTAATAATGAGCAATTGGGAATTCCGATGGTATGCTTCTCGCTTTTTATCTGAGCAAACCAATTTGGAGACTAATTTACTTTTTGAAACAATTTTTGACCAGGTTTCCACACAAAATCGTTGTATAATTTATCAATTTATCAACAAGAAACTGATTCATTTCCAGCCTGTTGCTGCGCAGGAGAGTTTCTCACAGCCTCTGCCCAGCTGAATTCCTCCTGTCTTTCGTGCTCTTGAATATCTCGTAGACTTGGGGTATGGTTGACTGGTAATTCCAAACCTACCAAATCCTGAAAACAGTAGACTTCGCAGAGACGGAAATATATTTCCCTATCAAACACAAAAATCTTAAAACAGCAGGTTTTTGATTAAATCACCATGGTGAAAATGAAAATTCGCCAATGAAAACGAGAATCTCTCCGAATTCTGCTAAACCTTCTGCCTTTTGGAGCAGAAAGTTCAGAAGGCCTCCCAAACCTACCAAACCTACCGTTTTGAGAATTTTGGAGTCGATCAAACACTGGACTTGCCCAAGTACAAGACGACTTGGGCAAGTCCAATCAAACACAAATTCCGAGTCCGCCAAATATACCATTTTCAGAATTGGTACCAATCAAAGACACCCTTAATTAGGTAATCGATCGACAACCAAATCCCGTTTGTTCAGAAGTTAGTGAGAATCATGGCAATGGATTATATCTATTCTCTTAGACCGTCATCAAGTTCTTGACGGGTCTCTGCTTTCAGCTTTCGAATCAACTTGATCTTTCGAAGCTTATAAATCACTGAGTTCACTACGGATTTCCAGGACTTCAGTATCTAAAATCAATTTAAATTTTAGGGTCACGATTATGTTGTCATAGAGTCAGTTTGTGTTGTCAATGATTTTGAATATTTAAACGAACCTCCAGCAATTTTTTGGGCCTCCCTGTTGTAAAATTTGCATGTCCCTTCGGTTTTTAATCCGCAGCATTTTTTCAAGGACTTCTACAAATCATATCTGGTTTGGCAGACATCATTTATTTTCCACCTTTGCCTTCTTTTCATTAGTAATCGCTTATGCCCCTCCTTCCTGGAAAACGCAAATAAAGATATATTTTGTTGACTCCTTCGCCGCTAGAATATCACCAAATTCCTTCTCTGTCCCATCATTTTAAGATTATATAAATTAGAGAATAACATGACGAGGCTGGAGAATTATCGATTCCTTGCGCCATTAACAAATGTTTTCAATTCTACAGACGAAATCAATGAAACCAAATCGACCGGCCCCTTTGGCTCCACCCAGACCTATGAGCCCAAACGGAATCCCAACCCCACCCCCGGTGCCAGCCGTCAAGGTGCAGCCAGAAGGGAGAAGACAACTCCCACGAGTCAGTTATGACACAGAGAGCGACTGCAGTGACAAGGAAGAGAGGGAAGTTATAGAAGGAGTGAAATCACCATTTACTAAAATGATGGAAGAAATGCAAGAGTACAGTGCACATTTGCCGACATCACCGATTGAGCATCCGGTTTCGAAGAAATCTAAAGGACTAGAAGAGTGAGTACAAGCTTATTTCTTTCTTTTACAGAGTATCCAAAACGATTCCAGGGCCCGGTTGTTCAAAATTGCTATTAGACTAAACCGGATTACAACTACGCATATAACTACAGAATTGCACATTTTAATCAGGTTTTAATTCATGATTAGTGTTTATCGAGGTTTGAACAACCGGGCCGAGTTGTCTCAATTTTGATACTCTTTTTACAGCAAGGGAGAGTTTCGAAAACAAAAGAAATAGGTTTCTGAGAAGACAAAGCAGTTTACTGTTCTGATGAATAGATTTCTTCACCTTCAGTGAAGTTGGTCATCCTTTTTCTTTCATTTTATAAAGCGAGAAACCTGGATTCAAATCTGATAACATCTCATAGTATTTCTAGTACATTTTTGGCATTACTGGCAGCGTAAAATTTATCAATTTGTTGGTAGTACCCATAAAATTTCCCCTTTTCCTTGCTCTAGTTAAGGCATGCCAAGTACGACAATTGTTCAGATTGAATGTGCTGCTCTTGCGAGATTGTGATGTTGTTTTTCTCAACTACAATATCTAGAAATCCGATTTCTATCAGTCTGCAAGTTAAATATATTTCTCGTTGGTTTGACTTCTTAATTTCGGCTCTTAGACTTTAAAACCATTGATTGTTTTTAAGATATGAAAAAATATAGAGTTTCCTTCTTGGGGCGAGATTGATTTGCGGTAGTAAACGAAGCATGGCTTTTAAGATGATTTTTGCCATCGCGGTTGCATAAATTCACGATATATAGTGAAGGGAACACGGTTATACGTATATAACTCTGGCCTCATACCTTGGGCCTACCAACTGCAAAGGGTCATCTTCCTGGCTAGGTTGTTCATTTATCATTTGCTTGTACTAGTCGCCTGTGTGTTATCTTTCTTTCTTTCATTCATTCATTCAAATACAATTGAGCAACGTACATGGATACGTATCAGGAATACGGAGCTGTGTTGCTATGGAGGAGCATATTCATGGGTTGGTTGTTCATTTTGCAGTTGCTTGTACTATTGATCTGTGTGTTATCTTTCATTCATTAGTAAACACGCAAATAACGACCGCTTACTATGCAAATACAATAGAGTAACGGGTACTTAATCGCCTCTCACTCAAACTGAAAAGCTTCCAGGTCAATCTAAACTGTTGTTTTGATCTTCGTTCTAACAACAAGGATATGCTCATTTTACCAAAGAACTAATGCAGAAAATTTGTTCATGATGTCCTAGAATCGTCAGAAAACTCGTCTCAAAACCATGGCTTCGTCAGTTCAAGAGAAATTATTATTGATGATAAAAGAAGGGCACTAAATGATGCATATTGATTTTGCAAAGTAGGCCAAACGCTTGAGATAAGATACGGAGATATGATTGCTAAAAAGATGTGCTAGTGGCAAGAGTCTTCTGTAGCAGCCTCTATCACTGTCAACAGAAATTTCGATATCGTTGACCATTAAAAAACAACAGGACTCATATGATAGGGCAAACTTTCGTTTCAAAGATGTTATAGTAACTTCGACTGAAACATTTTTAAACATTATTTACAGAGAAAACCCCGCACATAAGAACCAAAACGTTAAGGGCGTTTAGGCCAAAATTTAAGAGGATAATTTTCTTAACTCTGTAAAACTTACGTTAAAACTGATAAGAAAGAGATGTCTTAACGTGCTAGAAACACAAAGCGTGTCGTTTATATGTTCTGTGCATAGTACATTACCTCGTAGCACTGTTTACCGAACATTGTAAAACATAATAAACAATCTTAAAGAAAGATAGGAATCTTTCACCAGAATCCAAGACCAACCTTAGTTGGCAAGAACTCGTTATTTTTTGGATTGTTGTTGAGCTTGATCTATAGACATTTTTAACAAATTTAAAAGTCTTTCTTGTTGTTATCAGACGGTCATAGATATGTTTAAGAAGGAGAGTTTATTTATATATCACATCTGTAAACTCAGGACATATTCATTGTTTGCCCAAAATGAAGTGACCAGGAACTTTTTAAATTATGCATAGGAATTACTGATTTTTGGCATTTCATGTCTCACTTTTGATCTGATCATAAGATTACCATTCATTGTCTGGAATTAAATCGATCTAATTAAGATCAGTAAACATAAGGTTTGGTTTTGTCTAGATTTAAATTTTGATTGAAAGTTTTATATTGTTTGAGTATGAACAGGCTGCGAGCAAGCTAATTTATTAAATTTGTAATTCATGGTTGAAGAAGGTGTTGTAAGATCTATTTGCAATTGATTGAAGAGGACGTCTTTGAGATCTTTGACGAAGAGTGATTATTTTATCGTGGTTTAAAGTTGAATCTTTCAAGTATTCTCGTGAAATTCTAATTTCGTTCGTGCTGCAGTTAATAGAAGATCAAAGGCTATGTAGTAGGCCGGTGGAATGTGTCATTATATGTAAGATTTATTTGCAACTGGTCGAAGAGGAAATCAAAACAGTGAGAGGTTTGACGAAGAGTGATTATTTTATCGTGGTTTAAAGTTGGATGTTTCAAGCATCTTCGAGGAATCTGAATGCCTTCATGTTGCAGTTGATAGCAGATTTATTTGCTACACGTGGAATCAACACTGTGGGAGTGCTTTAGAAAGTTTGCCGAAGAGTTATTGTTTTATCCTGGTTTTAAGATAAATGTTTCAACTATCATCGGCGAATTTAAATTCAGTCGTATTACAGTTTATTCAGACTAAAAACTGTGCTTGAGATCAGGAAATGTGTGGATTTAAGTCGAGATAGGCTTCTTTTGCCTCCAGCAGAAGATATAATCAACGCGGGAAGACGTTTGACAAAAGAGTTATTATTTTATCGTTGTTCGGAGTTGAATATTTCAGGCGTTCTGGAAAAATTTAAGTTTAAAATAGATTGGGGGAATGTGTTGATATAAGTTGATATAAACTTCACTTGCCACAAGGAGGAGATCTTATCAAATATACTTTATGGAAGTCTATTGAAGACCAAAACTGCTGCTCAGATTTGAGAATGTGTGTGAGCAAACGTTGTTACATTGATACGAAGCAAAGTCCTTAGATCCGGAAAATTTTGTCGTATGCAGTAACTTGTATTCTCAGACAAATTGGGAGTGTCGCACGACACATATGCTGAATGTTTGCACGATGGGATTGTGTCGGATGCGACTGTTTTGGCAGATGGAAGCATGTCAGACGATTTCTTTGTTGTTATTGCTATTGTGTCAGGTGAGTTTTATGAAAGTGATTTGAATTAATCAATGAGCCAATCAGTGAATCAGTGAATCAACGTTGAATGTATCAGATGAGAATCGGACATATAGCTCTAACAATAGAAAACCGAGCATAGAAACGGAGCCTGTTTTTGCTCGAGTTAGCACACAATTTTCTGACTTTTCCTAGTTTTTGACCAAATTTATATTGGAGGAAGCCCTGTAGCTACTTAGCTGCATATTTGATGGTGTTATAAAACATAGCAGAATTAGTGGAAAATGCGTAAAAAGATCTCGCAGATCTATTCAAGTTGATTCAAAATGTTAGTAGAGGCGGAAGGCTTTCAAGATGTTCTTGGAAGAGGGGGGTGTCCCAGTCTTTTTTGACGGAATCGCATTCCCAAAACCATGGAGCCCTGTCCAATTGTCCAGTTGCACAATATCAAGTAATCCTAATTCCCATTTTTACCTCTTCTTTAAATTGTCGACAGGTGAATCAAGTGATATCTTTGGAGTTAAGGAGCTTACTGTGCCCATTCTGATATTTTAGAGTAATTTGCATTTTATTCTGAACAAGAAGAAACCAGAATAACAAAGGGAGAACTTATGTGACTGCGCAAATGGGCTGCGAAACTGTGCGTTGCCCTTGTTTGCGAAATACTTTCAAGAATAGAGAATTATACGTCTTTGAAGCAGGTTACAAACTTTGAGTTTTAGGTGAGGAATGAACGGTTCGGTTGCGCTTGTTTGTGAAACCCTTCAGAGTAGGGAATTTTGCGAAAGATCACGAAAGATAAGCGATGAACTGTGCATTGCCCTTGTTTGTGAAATTCTTTCCAGAATAAGGAATTATACTTCTTTGGAGCAGGTTACAAACCAAAAGGGTTCCAGATACTTTCCATTTTATTCTCACAAAACTCACGAGGAAGAAGAAGCTAACACAACAAAGAGAGAATAATTGTGACTGCTAAAGATAAGCCTTGGACTGTTCGGTTCTCCTTCTTGGCGAAATTCTTTCCAGAATAGGGAATTATGATTCTTAGGAGCAGGTCACAAACTTTTGGTTCCAGATAATTGATTTTGAAAAGGGTAGAAACGGAAAGACGCGTGTCCATGATAAGTAATTACTTTGTCTATGAAAATTCAAAGACCCCATGATACTGTTATTGTACTATGCGCTTGAACCTGTCGAACAAGAAGAGCAGCTAAACTGGGAGGACAATGACAGAGCTGTATCTTTGGATGGATTGTTGGCCTTATCCCAAGGCTTTGATATGCTTAGTGAATTGACGAATTATTGCAAATGAAGCTGCTTTAGGCCATCGCCCGAGGAGTGCTTCGCCTCTCGATTAAGCCTATTGCTTTGTGCTGAAGGAAGAAGATTCGCCGATACTGATCTGGTTTTTGCTGGTAGTGTGAAGTGAAGACAAAGATGTGTTCTTCAGAATGTTTCCTGTGCTTTTGTCGCGTCGCTTTGAGTTGCAGGTCGCATGTTTTTGTGACATGGACGTAGGTTATTTTGTTCTTATTTTGTTCTTTTATTTTGATATATACAAACTTATGTTTCTTTTAAATCTTTTGAATTCGATTGATAAATGTTGCAAAGTAGTTTGCGGGGAACGGAACTTGCTAATAGACAGACGCTTTCGGGACGCTTTCTGCATAAAATCAGAGCCAAAGAAAGTTCTGTTATAGCCGAGGAGACCACGCCTGGCCATCTTCCAAACCTTGCCAACTCGCTTTCAGATAACGTCGAAGATTTTTGGCAATAATTACCTGAGGATAATTTCACTGTTTGGGCAGTTTGAGATAAACTAAGTTTAGCCAAAAGTTTTAGTGATTAAAATCGAATTAGAGATTTTATGGAATTTTTGTTTTGTATTTGTATATTTGTGTATCGAAAAACAAGCTGAATTGTCACAACGAGAATTTGAAGTTAATGGAGGCTCAAAGGCAGTAGTGGGGTTTATACTTGGCAAACCATCTCTGTGCTTGTTTTGGTTAAAGCAAAAGATCCTATGAGAGGCCCAACATTTAAGAACAATTGTAGAAGTCATTTAGATTTCTGTCAGTGTTTGTAGCTGTCTTCTTTGTAGTGTACAAATCGAGAATTCCCGAAAAGATATAATTTTTTCAGGCAAAATGTAGGAAGTGTTTTGAACGAGAAACGAGACTTACTTTCGGCCATTTTTCTTCCTCCTCCGCCCCACCCATATCTCACTGCTTCTTTGGACATTCACCAGCAACTACCACTCTCCTTCGCAAAGGCTGTTCGGCGCGTTCCGTCCTTCAGTAATACAGCCTCTGCGAAGGAGAGTGAGCAACTACTCATTTCAAACAAGAGATCAAATAGATTTGCATAGCCTTATTTTACTTGTATGCTTTTACATACGATCACTCCGTACAAGGCAAAACTCATTTGCTAATTTTGAAGCGGACAACCATTAGTGTACATAAATTATTTTAATAATTTTTGAGTTGGTAACTTTTAAAGAAACTTTTACAACAGTGAGCTTAGCTCAGGATTAAGCTCAGGATACTGCTTGCCTAGAAATGCTCCGGACACCTGATCCGTTATTGAACGCAATTTCGAAGTTCTGTACCACACGAACCTTTTAAAATTGATAGTACTACATTATTCTGCTTGGATGATTTGATATGGTCTTGAATACAGACTTGGATGGAGATGTAAGGCTACTTAAGTTAGGGGTCTGGGCAATCTAAATATGGCCTATTTTATTCCATTGATATCAATAGATGATCGAGACAATTTGAAAAATAGAGGCACGTGGCCTTCTTTTGTTCTATTTTAAAACTCGATCGTTGTATGTCTGTCATTTGTATTTAACTACGCCCGGCAGTGTATATATCAGTTTTATGGAATGGATTTCATTTTCAATATTTTCTGTTCCGCTATTCGCTGGTACACCTAATTGACCCTGTAGAAGTGACCAAGCAGTACAGTAGATCCATGACGTGTTTTGAAGGCCTCACGTTCTTATCTAAGATTTCAACCGAAAAGTTGGTTAGCGAATGATTATCCCCTGAGCAGATTTTAGATAAAGACCTTACACAAGCACAATCTTTACCTAAGCCACGTTATCTTTCTATACCAAGTATTCCTCATGGTGCCGTCATTTGTACATTTTCTACAAGAATTTTTCTGACCTAAGTAATTTCAGGGCATTACGTAATGCTTTTGTCAAGTCCATGCCAAGTTTTTTTACCACAAAACTGCTTATAGAGACTTTATCGTTACTTTAATTATATTAACAGAAAAATTGGTCAGTGGAGTTTTATCTGTGCAGATAAAATAAGTGTTTAGGCAAGGCAAGAATCTTTCAAAGTCCCTTGACTTTCGCTCATTGAATTGAATTGAATTGAATTGATGTTGTTGTTGTTGTTGTTGTTGTTGTTGTCGCTTCAGTGAGTGTAGTTGTAGCGACATATTAGTTTAGGGGAGCGAAACTACGCGAAAATAACGAGTCTATACTTTATTTAGGCCAAGGGTAGGCATGTGCTGTGTTTTTGGTGGTCCTATGTATGTCTTGGAAAAATGATTTCACCAACCCATTTTTCAGCGTACCAGTACAAATTGCGCTCTTAAAAAGACTGGTTTTGGGGACATAAATTTTTATGACTAACATCCAAGAACATGAACAGTCCATGTTAGTTGCAAAATGATATTGTTGAAAAGAGTTCCAAATAAACCTGATTTTAGGGACAGACATTAACATAGCATGGGAGAAATAAATCTGTTATGTGGACATACGTGGGTCCATTGTCCTCACTGCAACATGCCCACCCTTGGTAGGCCTACCATGTATTTCCAGTATGTTCTTAATCATGTTCTGTCCAACTGAAGAAGATTTCGGGGCATTAAGTTTTGGCGACCTGGAAGTTTCTCCAATCCTACAAAACCTCTCACAGACAATGATAGTGTCTTTATCAGCTCAGCTCTGTCAAATTACGAGGATAAAAGGAGAAAGGATTCACTATCCCTGAAGGCTGATTGATTTTAATCAGTTATCCTAAAGTTTCAAAGTTTAAACCACATTAACAATTAATCGGTTAAACTTCTTGTAAACTCCAACCTTTTTTCCTCTTCGGTGCCTAAATGAATCAGACTTTCGTAACCTTTTAAGCCGGTTTTGACGTCAAGGAATAACTGTCCATAGATTAATACTAAAATGTAGAATTTGAAACTTGTGTTTTTTCGATGTTATGAATTTGTCAGCTCTGATTTTCAATCATAAATCAAGGAGGAAAGATAAGATGGTCGATTATCAGTAACTGTTAGGCCCACGAACATTTATCCTGACGTTGGCCTAGGCAACGAAGTACAAGATGGCGGCCTGCTCCGTGGTTACTGCGCAAAATGATTACTTGCTGGTTTACAGCAGGCCCAATATCAGGTAAATTGTTTTGACACCTGTTGTCGTTGATAAAAAATCAGAACTCTATTTGTTAGATCGTTACTTCTTTTTTATTAGTTTTTTTATGGACAGATGTTATTTTATTGTTGTTTATCGCCAAAAACGATATTTTTGTGTGATATTTGTTGCAGCAGAATAAATTCGAAATTCAGTGTCAACCAAGACGGATATAAATTTGCTTTTGGCCTAGCCACAGATATTTAAGCCATGCTCACGGCTCAACGAATGGTAATATAAGAGGCTGCTTGAACTGACTTGCCTTTCAAACTTTTGAAATCAGTTGATTTGGAAATAGGAAGGTTTGTTTTTTGAAAGTGGGGAGCTGAAATGGTTGCGATGTTTGTTCGACTGGCTACGATTTTTACGAAGTTTCGGTATGAAAAGATTGTTTACTTTATTGTAGATATCTGTACTTTAGACTACTAGTTGTAAGTTGGAAAAAACTTGTCAAGACCTACTAAAATTCGAGTTGAAGTTTACTTTAAAGAGGGAAACACTATTGCACGAGCTAAGTGTTGGTGCTTGACTGTTCTCAGATCAGACTAACATTTTGTTGTATTTGCCTTACTTAATTTTGATAGAAATAGAGAAACATTAATGATCCTTCGATGTACCCTTCTCTCCTGGGGAGGGGGGGAGATGAATCTTCAAGGAAACACACCAAGGAGTTGCCAGAGGAAAAAATTATGATCTGCTCAGCAAGGATGAATATTGTAATACAAAAGAGTCTGGTTTCCGATATGACAAAGTGATTTTGCCTTTCCTAATAATGACAGGAAGAGACAACTTAGATAGATAACTATGTCTTTAGGAACCACGTAAAGTCGCTTTTTCAGCTGACAGTCAGGTTCTTTTGAAAACATAAATTTTATGTTGTATCCAACCTCGAACCCAGGGTAACAATGGGCGGCCAGGTGGTATCATGTGCGCTGAAGGGAGGCTGAAGACACTGATAGCCCTGGAATCGACGTTACGTTGTATTGTTTTTGTGTCAAAATGTCTTGGGCCCTTCTCTGTTTTTTTTATTATCTGTTCTCGTTGATCTTGAAGGTACCCTTGTTTCCCCATTAATAATGGTCTTTTTGTGTCTTTGCACCATGACCTTTTGCAGCTCTTGCCTGCCTCAAATAGAGTGATAAGTCCTTGCACATCCTTAAAGTCCACGTTTTGGTTGAAAAATATTTTGCCATAATTTTTCTAATTTTTTCCTGTGGCAAAGCTCCTTGCATATAATTTGGCGTAATTTAATTGGATAAATCCACATATTCAAATTCATATCGATTGGCGATCGAATTTCATTTTTAACGATTACTTTGGGCTTTTGGGGACAGAGCGGAAACGACGGGCGCCTGCGCACAACGGGCTCGAAAATCGAAGGATGGAATGCAGCAACCCATGCCGTCGAAAGTCTGATTTTGGAAAAAAAATTAAATGCTTTCGATCCTAAAATGCTTATTTGCGGCAATTTATAGAGGCAAAATGTTAATAGGATGGTACACATCTTGTTTTGTTTTCTTTTGTCATTCTGTTATCGGTAAAAAACTTGATGTAAACGAAATTTCTTATGCAAAAAACAGCCCAATTAAATGGCTGGTGACAGCTCGAGAGCGACAATTTCGAAAGTGTTCACGTCACGAAAGTCCCAAAGATAAGGCCGTTTTGCAAGAGATAAGGGATTTTATACTTTCAACCTGTACTTTGGGGATGCCTCCACCATATATCAAGAGTTCTCATAAATCCAAGGTTGTTCTTGCCTGCAACACCGAGAGAAAGTGTAGGTTTCATTAATTTCGAAAATTTTCGAAGTCCTCTAAATTTCACAATAATGCTAATTCACGGCAGGGAGCTCAGTTGGAAGAAATTGCTTGAAATCACTTACCAATGAATGAATTCTTGTTCGAACCAGTTGCAAAATTGGTTTCTCCTCCAATTATAAGAGTTTTTGTGACGAATTGACCATCATCCGCGATAAAAAGTGGCGATATTTCAAATAAATTCAGAATCCTTGCCTAAATTGGCTTCTTCGATGTTTCTAGTAGTCGGATATGCTTCAAGTCGTCACTAGAACGCGACTGACGTATAAAGCACTTCAGAATGATGTAAAAGATATACCCAGAGTATTTCAAAATCAAAGGCATAAATTTACTAGAAAATAGTATGTTTATCTTCTCTGTCCAAGGTCCAAGATAATCCAAAAGTTGTGATCATTTCACAAGGAGAACACGCCATTTACCTGACGTGACATTGGATTCGAATTTCGAACAGTGTAGGGTGCCAATGGCCAACTTCACAGGGGTTTCATCATAATTTTCGTAAAAAATATTTAAAGCAGCGAAGTAAACAAAAAATTTCGAAATCAACTAAGTGAATAGCAGTTAAAATAACAGACCTTGAAGTAAAGATCAGACTGGAAAGGGACGTTCGTCTTCAAAAGTGTTTTTGACAGGCATTGTATTACACACTGCTCAAAAATTAAGAAACTTTTTCGAAAAAATTAAGAAAATTAGTATCAATGACTAATCAAGTTTCCAGAAAAAGCACTTATAAGTCTGCCAAGTTTTATTACCTGTCTTGTTTTTCCAGTGGAACTTTTATTTTTTGCATATTAGGCACGATTTTAGACGAAGCATTTTTAGCGTAAAATTAATCGCTTCTCCACAGTTAAATATNGATTACAAAGTACTTTGTAATCTAAGGAGCGAGTTCGATGTCAGTCCGTCCGTCCGTCCGTCCGTCCGTCCGTCCGTCCGTCCGTCCGTCCGTCCGTCAGAAACGCTCATTAGTGTGATTGATCAGCATGTTANGGTTGTGACAAGAAAAGCACCAAGTCCACCAAATGGGGAGAAATCTGGAATTTTGTACCGACCGATGTCGCTAATGCCGTCGGTAAGTTAAGTTTTATGCCTTCTCTTCTTTGATAACATATGTTGAGGGTGCTTTTTTGAAGCAAAACAAGTTTTCTTTGTTGCAGCTCAGCTTTCGCTTGTTACAGTCGACATTATTGAAAAAAAAACGAATTGTTCGAGAAGGAACATTATCGAGTTGGTAGTACTTTGATTCATTTGCTTCGCTAATCAAAAGCGAAGCAACTCCATTATCTGTCGGAAAAGAAAGCACCAATAATCGGAGCGTGTTGTTGCGTTGGTTAAAGTGGTCGGAGTACATTCAAAGCTCGTAGGCAAATCGTGCTAGTGTACTTTGCTATTTTCTTTTTGGTGTGCGTTTTGGTTGAGGTTTATGTTGGGTAGAACTGTCAATTTGGCCAGAACAGGCAAGCCTTTACCATACCGGAATTGTTTTGTCGAGCTTTACATATAGACTGGGTGTGGAATTTTGAAAGATATGTGAGTCATTTTCATCACATTTGTCAGAATAGTTAGAAGAAGCGTTGCCTGCAATCTGAAATGTAGTTTTTGAACCAAAAGATGAAAAATAGAGGGGAGTAAGGAAATGTAACTTCAGACAACCTGTTTTATCAATCCATTTAATTGCGCACAGCCTAATGTTGACTTTGTTTCACAGACCCAAACAAGAAATTCATTTCCTTTGTCATCACAATGTCGCTTACTCTTATTTTTATATTTGAGATTTAATAGTAGAATCTAGTCTAAAAATCTCCACATTAACATAAATAGATCTTCGCTTCTAGTTTACACTGAAAGTTTTAGGACATTAGGTTCCTAAATTGTAAAAAACATCTTTATTTGAGTGACATGTTTTCATAACAACATTACGCTTAATTCACTTTGCACAAGTTGCACTTTTCTCAATTTAATCAACTTAATTCAGTCAAATTTAACTTCAACAAATTCAATTCAGATAAAACATTTTTAAAGTTAACAATTACAAGGTGTGCGTCATCTATGATTTAAGAAGAGTTGTTTATCACAACCCTGAATAACCTTGTCTTGTGAAAGACAAATATTTGAATAAATGTTCACGAATGTTTAAGCTAATAATATTTTTTCGACCCTGAATAATAATTACATGAATTTAGGTAGCTAAAGCAGGATATCTTCAGCTAGGATAAGGGAAATAATTTTAAATGTTCTTCCTAATTTTTTGAAGCGATTTTTCTAAAACTGCGTTAATTAATTTGCATTTATCCATACTTATTTTCATTGATAAAGATCAAAAATCGAATAGTCTAAATATTTTTAATATATTGTTGAGTTCTTATCCACTTAAAGATGTTCGTACTTTGCTTTATGTAACTTTGTATCAATGAAATATGGGCGCTGGCAATATAGTTAATCTCAACAAAAACAATTAAAATATAATCTAATTAAACATTTACTTAGTTACAATAATCATCAAATTTCATAAGAAGTTTATTATAAATGCTGATTGCTTATTTGAGCTTGTGGTCACTCTGTGTTCTTTTTGTTGACGTCATAGAGATGTAGGACGCCGTATTCAGAAGCTTTATTCAGAATGCACATTTAGAAGTCACGCAAGGGTTTCATACTCCGAAACTTCATGCCCTCTTTCTTAAGAAAAGATACATCATATATTTGTTAGACCTCTTCGTTTAAAGCAGCCAGGGTTCTTTTAAATTGCAGTTTTGCACAGTTTGTCCAGTTCATAATCAGATTGTCCACTTCTTGATTTGGAATTGCAGCGTGATAGCTCGCATTTTTTATTGCTTCGCTATTGAAATAAACTAAGTTTTGTCAAACGCCTGCAGTTCCAAAAACTTTCGTTGTAAAAACCGTCTTGGGTGATTGAAGGTGTCATTTCTGATGAGTCATTGAGGCAAACACCTTAAATTTTGTTCCAGAGCAATTATTGCTGAATGTAGAAGTGTCGGATAGAAATTTTTGAAAATTCATTGAAAAACTTAAACTATCTTCGAGAATGTAAATGGCGTTGAATTGAAAAATTGCTCGCATATTTTTACATACTACTACTATGACGTCACACGCAGTTAGTACTGCACAACGCGTTTTACAATGCTACGCCAGTTTTTCCTATGATGTGTTAGTTCCAATAATCTATTCAATGTTTTGGTTGCTTTGGAAAGATCTAGTTTGATTCCGATGGTATTCAAATCTTGCCGTATGGTTTGCATGCAGGTCGTCTTTGGTCTTCCCCGTGGCCTTTATATTTTCGAATAAGTTTTTCATATTTTCAAGAATTCCCCCCTTGTGTCTTTAAAATAACTTTTCATGTAGCTGCAGCATTTAGTGTTGGGGGGAGATAGAGGCTGTTTAGCTCAGCAACAAATAATGTCGTCTGGTTGCTGCTACTTCTGTTTCAGTCAAACTGAGGAAGAAATCCCACATTTTTGGAACTAAATTTTCTTGTTTACCTGATTCAGTCATAGCAGCGTTAGCTTGTTTTTGGTTGTGGAACGTTGTTCTGGTTTAGGAAATAGTTGCTGCAGATGTAAATTTAAAAGATCTCTAACGGAGCAATTAGAAATTTGCCCGAGTGCAACGTCATTAGAATTAGGAACCTTAAGTGCTCAAATTAGAGCTCTGTTGGACCCGATAGTTGATAAGTCTCGTTCTCAATTAATATGTCTGTGTCGTGCCAGGCATTCAAGTTTTTGCAAGTGATTTAGGCTTCATCAACGTCACAATCTTTGCGTGGGACTGAAATTATCAGAATTATCGATCGATCAAATCAATTGTTTCGAAACTCATACGTTTATTTGCTGATAAGATAACTAATTTTTATTGTACCTGTGCTGCCAGTTTCGATTCGAACTTAATTTTGTCTTACTTTTTGTAAGTAATGTATTGCGATTGCTCATTGCTGGGACGTGATAAAAAGGTATCTTTGGTGCTTGGGAGGTCGTTGAGTTTTCTAGAAGGAGGGGAACGTGACGTGATGTAGAAAAGATAAATGTTGGATTTTTATAGGAAGCAGTTTGGACGGTCTGCCTTTTTTCCTGATAACAAAACTAGTTTTATTGTAAACACGCTTTCGGGTTTGATTTCAGCTTGATTTGGAATCTACTTTCGTTAGTGGTATGTTTTGATTTCCCAATCCTATGATGTGATACCGTATAATAAAGGGTAGTTTTGCGACATGGGATCTCTAAAAGATAAGTTTTTTGGTTGATTTGAACTTGATTTTGTCTTCATTTTTGTTGGTGGTATATTCTGATTTCCCAATCCCACTACATGACATAAAGGGTATTTTTAATGCATTGCAGGTCGCAATCTCTCTGGTAGGAAAATCCTCTATTGACTTATTATAAAGGAGTTTTTAGTTCTTGGGAGGTCTTGATTTCTGTTGCAGAAGAAGATAAGAGATAACTTGCTTAAACAACCTTTTGCTGATGATCATTGTAATGGAGTAGGTCCTAGGCCCCCTAAGGCGTAACCACTTCATGTACACGTGTTGTTTTATTCGTTACTTTGATTGCTCGCTGTACACACGCTCATCAACCTCGATTCCAGGGCTATCAGTGTCTTCAGCCTCCTTTCAGCGCACATGTTACCCTGGGTTCGAGGTTGCACGCTCATTTGTTGGCCTTAGCCTTCCACCTCGATATCTACGGATGATTATAATCATCATTATTTCTTCATGATTTTATGAGCAACATCGTGATACACTGATACACTTGTTGCACTTATTAAGTTTTAAGGGATGCATGTTCCGCGGAAAGGTTTAAGATCTACAAAGATGGAAAGTCATCTTCCTACATATTCATATTCACGTAGAAAGCGTAGAAATTCAGTTGTTCAAATGGAATTTTTGTTTAGTTCTCGGTAGAATCTTCTCTTCCAGCATGAGGACTTTCCCCGAAGGCTGAAACTTGTTCTCCTTTTGTCCAATGTGATTATCTGCTGTTACATATGAACAAATTGTGTGATTTGCAGAATCCAGGATGTTTGGAACATTTTATATTAACCTTTTGCTTGACACTGATGTGGAGATGCGGAATGGCTCAGTGGTAGCACGCTTGACTACCAGTCTGAAGTTTGGTGGTTCAATTCCCCGCCCTGACAAACCTGCTCCGTAGAGTGAGGAGAGTCAGCAACTCTCTGCAATTCCAGGCGAAAGGAATCACGAGGTGTGTTCCCATCGAGAGGAAGGACCAAGGCCGTACATAGCGGGGGGGCAGGGGGGGCAGTTGCCCCCCAGGAATTTTCAAAGTATAGTTTTTTATAATTTAAAAGATTTATCTTATCCGCATTCTGAAGTCGTGGAGATATTCAAAATGTCCAGCAACGTATAATATCTCGAAAATTTTCTCTTTTTCCCAGCATGCATTGCTTTCCGTGAAAAGGCGTATTGTTGAGATTCAGGAAGGTGTTTTCATCTAAAAGTTTTGCTTTTAACAATGTAAAGGAGGGCGTTTCCATCTAAAAACAGTGTTTTAACAGTGCATAGGAGGGTGTGGCCCAAGGGAAAAAGGGCGTGGACCAAAAANATAATCAATCATTTCTTCATGCATAATTGATGACGTTTCGCCTTAAATGGGTATATATGAAGCCCAGAATATGCTTTCGACCAGCTCTTATGTCCTGATGAAGTTCTGATCGAGGTTAGAATACGCATTGATTGGGTATCTATATGGAGGTTATAATACGCATTCAAGTCAGTTCAGCCATATTTATGGTTGTATGAAACAAGGATTGAAGAATTTAGCATTTGGTGATCAGAAAGTAGACGTTATTCAGTTTCAAAAGGATGCATGCTCATGGTAAATAATGTCGAAGCATTTTACAACGAAATCAATACTTGAGGTCTTGAACACGTTGGTATTTATCATTTGAGAGCTAACAACATTTTGCATTGAAAAACGACTTCTGGAAGTTGAAGAAGAATGGACTAAGGCCCGACTCTTGCAGAGCAGTAGATATTTATTGTGCACTGCTATCGGAGAATGGGGAGTAAAGACTGCCTGAGGCTTTTATGCTTGCGTTAGAGAAAATTTGCTACTTCTCCTATATAGCAGCAAAAGTGTTTTGTGGATGTTGGAACACGGTTGTAAATAGCAAACGAAATACACTCAACTCGCGTTGTGCATTGGATAAATTACACATCAGCATCTTAATCGTCTAGATCAAGAAAAGAGTGGCAACTCGTCATCTCATAACACCCAAGTTGCAGTTATACTGAGATATTTGGAGTTCCAAGAGAGAAATCCTTGCAGTCGATGCAATAACTTCTCGACGTTTCTTATAAAGAAAAGTGCAACAAGACTCGATCCTTGTGGAACACTAATCATATCACGCTGTTATGCGATAACCTCTAGACGTTGTTCAGAAAGAGTAGTGCAACAAGACGCGATCCTTGCCGAACACCAATCATATCCCGCTGTTACGAAACTAAAATTGTCTGATCTTGTGTATGAAATATACTTGAGTTTAAATGTTTGATAAAGATCACTTTGAAATGTTTGTAATTATTCTTTTCATACGGAGCTGACATTATCATCAAAAATTCAGTTCTTTTTTAATCGCTCCCCAGAGATTGCAACGAGAAATCTCATTAGGTGGTCGTTACTCGCAGCGTGATAGATCTGCTGTCTGAATAAGTGGTGGTATAGAAAATCTATTTGATTATTAATTGTGCCTCAGTTTGAGCTCCAAGGTGACCTGTGTGTTTGTTGTCATTAATCTTGTGGACGTAACATTCATTCCAAATAGTTTTATGATTGCTGAAGGGGAGGACGGTGAAAGTTTGATTTTGAGGCAGCTGAAATGGTATTTAAATGCAAATATTTTGGCTCGATACGCTGGAAATCGTGCGGTATTTGAAACAAATGGCTTTGTGAATGCGGAAGACGAAAGCATTAATGGATGAATTTTGAGACAACTTAAAGATATTCAAGAACTAATATTGTGGCTCGTCACACAGCAGATTGATCCCTGAAGCAAATATCATTTACATCCTGGCAAACATTGCTTGTTATCTTGCTGCGTCAAAAGAATGTTTTGATGTCCTGCTAACGGAACATTTTCGAAAACATTAGTTCAGCTGCAGAGTCAAGGAATGAATGGCAAGCCGGCTAAATGACATTTGTATGGAATTTTCCAAGAAGGAATCACTGAAGAAAATATTTATAATTGATGAGAAAATGCAATTGGTTTGTAATTAACGATCGTTCTTACAAGGGAAGCATCGCCAGTTGATTCGTATTTCGTAATTCGTGAGTTCCATTTGGGATTTTGCTCCTGTTGTAGATCAGCGAAATAGAGAAACTTTCTGCTGTGTTGCAATTGTGTGGAAGGTTGTAATTGCGGGAGATATAATGCGTTGCGATTTAGAACGAATTAAGAAGCAAGCAAATTTTTGAGAAGGGCAGTTTCTTGTCGATCGAAATTTGATAAAGAGGATCAGTTAACTTTCAAGTATCTTTCAAGAAACCAGTGTACACGGCTCAAACTTTGATCTGAAACATTTTATGATAAAGTATACCCTCTCGAGAATCAGTTTGTGATAGAGGAAAAACGCTGGTATCCTCCTGGGAAGAAGATATCTTGATTCAGATGTAAGCATCCTTCTTGATGCGTTCGAGCTATAAATAGATACGGGAGGGAGGAGACTTTCTTGATTAACACCTGATAGGATGTTTATTGATTTGATTGGATGAGCAAAGAAATTGCAAGATCAGTTTGCCCCAGTTGTCCATCGATTTGCAGTTTGTATTGCAAGGCGCATCTTTTGATCAGCGAAGAAAACAAAGTGGAAGAAAATGCAGTCACGAGACGCATTTTTAATGAAAACCTGAGAGTAAAAGAACCGAACAACTGCTGACGAAAGAACGAATACCAATGACCGCAGTTGTCGGTGGTCATGTGCTTGAAAGTACAAACAACAAGCAAAGTTTAAATATCAACATTTCATGGATTAAAAAATCAGGTATACAAGAAAGATAAACAAATTATTGGTTACTAAGGAGCTGCTGAGATTGTTTGTTTATTTATTGAAATAAATGCGTATGCCATCATCAGAAGAATTATATGACATGTGGCTTCGAAATTCCTGACTGAACTTATTTCACCAGAGATACAAATCGTTTAAGTAAATATTTGCTAAAAGGCTGGACTTTAGGCAATAAAACCAGATACAGAGAGTGTTACAATCATTTGAGTGTAAATCTATGGCAGTGATTGGATCTTGATGGCTCATTCAGTTTACGCCAGGCATCAGAAAGCTTTATAAGCTGATGCATGCATTATTAATAAGCTTCGTTTTGTGATTTACACGCTAAGTGCTACACGCCTCATTGGCTAGTCATATTGAAAACATATTGAGACATCGCTGGGTGCTTCGAATCATTTGAGAAGAAGCTGTGCATCAGGGCGTTTTAATAAAGATACAGAGCTGTGTTGAAAGAACTAGGAGATAACTAGGGAGATAGTCGAGAGACATCGCTAGAAATCACATTGCAAGAAGATTACTTAGTAGTGCAGAAGAGAGATTGTAAGACATTTCACCGTACATCTATAAAGAGATAAAAACCTTTGAAGTGAAAATCACTGCAAAGAATGCAGGATTGAGTATTAACACTGATAGAAGATTGCAAGTTTTAACAGGCTGAAATATCAATCACACAATCTGGGAATCGGCTGCCTAACCAGCTTTATTGTTAATGCATTTTGAATTTCACAGAAAACTTATTACACCTGAAATATCAATTACGCAATCTGGAAATCGGCTGTTTAGTTGGCTTTAATGTGAATGCTTTTGGAAGATTTTGGAGACTTGAAGCTACCAGAGAATTAAGAAGTTCGCAATTATCTCTCACAAAATCTGGGAATCTGCTGTTTAAAGAGCTTCAGTAGTTTGTCGTGATTACGTTTAGCGGCGATTTATGTAACACTTTTAAGTTCTTGAAAAGAGTTAAGTTAATTGAAGCGCTTGAAGCGGACAGTGTGCAAGTAATTCACGCATGCGGAGACTTCAAAGATTGCCACGTTGAGCTAAACAAGCGGTATTCAAAGAAATTTTAAAACAATTGAAGGCAACAAATCTCTTATTTTCGATCTTAAAAATTTATTTGTGCGTCCAGTTTTGAAATCTGCCTCATATCTGTTTTCATTTATCAGTGAAAATCACAGTTATCGCCAGAACAAAGCTGGGTTTTTCTAGGCGTTGTTCATTCATCGAAGTAACTTGTGTTGGTGTCAGGTGAGCTTTCAAAGAAGAAGGATATTTCGGACTAAAGAAGCAACTCTTGAATATATTCAGTTAGCTCTAGATTCTTCACCGGAGACCCAGTTCTCGCCAGAACAAAGCTATACCGCGATAGCCGTTCTCCTTTCATCAAAGGAAATTCTTCGATCTTTGGTCGGCCTAGAAATACATTTTGGACGAAAGAAAACTCTTGACTGTATTCAACTAATCAGCTATTCGTCACCATGAACAACACCGCATCAGCTATGCCTGTTGAAGGTTGCACCAATGCGTGGCTCGTTATTGGAGACAAATTTTCAAAATCCACCTACGGCCTACTCATCGCAATTCATTGTATATTTGAAATTATTTGTGGCTTTCTCAACGTAGTCATTTTCATTAGTCTTATACGACTGCGGAGGACAAACACACGAAGGAACACGCTTGTGCTTCTAAATTTGGTCATCATAGATCTGATATACACGTTTACTGGTGAATTGGCCTATACAGTACATCTGATTTTACAGGTATGCAGAGAAACTTTTTGCCAAGTTGTGACATTTATCGAAGTATGTGGTCTCTTCCTCTGCGTTGTTTCATTCTTGATGCTAGTTGTAGCGACGATGGAGAGATATATTGCAATATTTTATCCCTTCAAACACATCGACATAGTGAACAGCTACAAATGTGCTTTCCTGGTCTGTGTAGTGTACGTTTTAGGAGTTAGCCTGACAGCCATGTTTAAATTGTCTCGTTTTGGCTTTGCCGCGGGTGTCACTCTTTTGGCTGTGCTTCTTGTAGGTGGCTTACTGATGACCTTTGCATTTGTGCGTATCTTCATCCTCAGCAAGCGCCTCAGAGCCCAGATTGCAGGCCAGAAGCTCGGGACTATCGCTGATGACAATCAAAACACAACAATTGCCTCACATGGACAAGCAATCCAGCCGCAGACCAACACAAGGAATTTGTCCGTTATTTCAGGCCCCAACCCAGCACGGTCGCCGCTTGCAGAGGAAGAGAGAAATAGGGCGACGCGAATACGTCTTTGGAAACGAGATCGCAGAAACGCAATATTAATTGCCTTACTGCTAACATGCCTTCTTGCTTGCTATTTGCCATACTTAATTGGCGCTTCGTTATTTGTTTTCGCGAAATCTGAAGTGTACGTGTCTAAAGAACTACTTCACTGGCTCTGGGCTTTCATGCTCATTAATTCAACTTTGAATCCAGTGTTTTTCTTCTTCTTCGATAAAGAAATCAAGTATCATATTTTCAAAATCTTTGGATGTGAGAGTAGAGTTGCTGCAGAGACTGAAAAGTCGTATTTTTCGAGGGGATCATTTTCAGGAAGACCCTCGAGGCCGTCTGTTGCATGGCCAGCCTCGCCTTCTCCAAGGCCAGTCAATGAAGTTACCGTGGTTGAGTCAGTTGGAAATGAGTGAACGATGTATGACAAGACTCTTGCAATTATCAGAATATAACTTTTAATAATATAGGCCTTGTATGTAAATGACTCTATTTCACTGGAGCAGCAATGCTGCGTTGCAATTTATAATGAAGTTGCTTAGGTTGGTAAAGTATAAGATGAAAAAGACATCATAGGTGATATATTATCATTATAAGCCTTAACTGTATATTTACTTGAGCTTCAGGCTCGGAAGTTAGCATTAGACATGATATACTATATATTTTATAAAAAAGAGTGCTGATTCGTGCTGACCCGTTGTATTCCATATGTTTTGCTATAGACTCGAGTGCTGACCCGTTGCTGACCCGTTGCTGACCCGTTGCAAATTATCATTAAAATATGGCTGGAACACCTTCATGAGCGTGTACATGTAAATTTATGGTTGTCAATACGAATGCAAATATCTATGGCCTAAATTCACAGGGAGGTTTTTGTTAAAAATGGGCCCAGGCCAATAATGGAGTCTCATCCCTGTGAAAATCGTCTGTATTTCCAGTGGATCCTTTCTGATCACTTTTTTAAGGCTACAATTTTAATGCAAATGGTATGCCTATATTATTTGGAAAATATTAGCTGATTACAGTGAATTTTCAGAGTGCTTCGCATCTTTTGTGCATACGCACTGACACTCGCTCTTTTGAGGAAAAATCGTCAATTTTCAACAATGTTTCAAATGCCTTATTTGGACAAGAAAATCAAATGAAACCACACACAAGCCTTCATTCAACAGAGATCTTGCCTTTGACCAAATCCCATCAAAAAATTTCAACGCGCAAGCAAATTACAGCGATTTAAAATTATACCATTTTCAGACAATCCTGGACAAAAGGTTAGGAGACTGGCATCGTTTTTAACTGTTGAATTGTATTGTGAATAATAATGGGGATTATAATTTTGCAAACCCCCTCCCCCCGTGTCAATGTTGTTCGACAATGATTACCGAATGCATGTTGTTGACAATCGACGTGTTCCAACCTCGAACAACATTGATTAGGGGGGAGGGGGGGACTTCGAACTTGGGAGAGGGTGAAATCGATCTGCAGTCTCATAACTTTTGTCCAGGATTGTAGCCTCTGTTTAGAGCTCTGTGTTTGAAGAACAAAAACAAGTAGGACCTTCCTGGGCTTGTAAAACTTTGGTCACTTCGAACTAATCTCAAGGTTAATGACCACACAAGTTTATTCAGTGTTTCATGTATCATTATATTGGTTTTACTGCAGTCTCGACCGGCTATCATGAAAAGATTTCTGTTTTTCACTTGAGCCGTAATAAAGCTATCATTTTAGTGTACAGTACTATATAAAGCAGCAAGTTCTTCTAATCAGCTATACCTGTATATGTGTTATGAATTACGAATATAAATTATAGTTATCATAACGGGTGGCCCCAAAAAAGGTTACCCCGTTTCGAGGGGGCTACTGCCAAAAGGTTTTTGGTTGTTTTTCCACCAAAATTGCAGGCAAGTACGCCCGAAAGGCAAATTCAGTTTACTAGATATCACTCAAGAAGTAGAATTACCATTTTCGAATTTGACTCGGGAATAACTGTCATCATTTCAAGTCACTTAATACTTCAGTTCACTTGGGAGTTGTCAATTTTATGTTTTAGAAGCCAAAAATAGATTGAAAGTAATGAAGTTGACGTGAAAGCTTAAAAAACAGGATAATTCTATTTTCCATTTTCGGTACCATTGCCTGAGAAGGTTGCGTAATAACTAGAAAGCTATGTTTGCTATTCGGAGGTGCTTGACTGCAATTTTGGTTGCAAACAACCAACAACTTTTCCATGGTAACCCTCCAAACAGAGTAACTTTCTTTGGGTCACCCAGTAGGTAGCATGAATTATAGAAATCTTTCGTTTGCTCTTGATGCTATTTAGGTGCTATTAATACCTCACTTTGTGGTATCGTGTTTACAACTGTGGTATCAACTGAGCTTCTTATTTATTGATGACCTTATTAATTGGTATCGAAGTCAACTTACTAAATAATTAATCTAACACAACAGCACGTCATTTCATCTCTATTCATCTTCAATCAGGTCCGAAGCCAGTGGCGGGGGCCGGGGGCGGAGCACCCCCTCCCCCCCAGCAGGCCGTTTGTCGGAATTTCACCCTACCTGTCGGAGAAATGATGCATTGAACGCGAATTTATTAACGTTCGAGGATAATGACGACATGAATTTTGAATCTGCAGCATACTTTTGCTTCATATTCACTACATTTGAAGAGTTCAAGGTTGGATTGCAAAATAATTCCAAATTTTCGTTATGGAAGGAGTACATCAGTCATTTCACGCATGATTTTAACTTGTGTCCCTACAACTGGCGTTGTTGTTGCTGTTGTTGTTGTTGCATTTGTCGTCGGAAAATTTTGGTTCTTTGCCCCCCTATGAATTCATGGCTGGTATCGACCCTGTTCAATTGACCCGCATGGCGCTGAATTGCGCTTGGATATCACGTGAACCTTAAGTCTTAGGGCAGGGTCTGTTTATATGAAGTGGGACGTCTCACCAGTCTCACCTAGAGCATACGCGTCGAATCTTTGCAAACCTTTGAAATTAATTGTGTAAAATGTTATTGCCCTATTCTTTCACATGAATTGCTCGAAGGGAACTTTAGATATTTTGCCACAATCGCAGAGAGCTCATTTTTGATATTATCATTATTTTCAGAATTGCAGTGTTTTTAAAATTTCTGCTAGTTTTGGAAAGGGTGGAATATGGCAAAATACGCAAACATTTCTAGTTTTGAAGTTGTGACATCATCAAATTTCTAAATCGTAAATCATAAAAAGCGACAGACTTCTGCTTGCTACCATCTTGTAGACCTTTAAAAACGGAGATTTTCTTTTATTGATCATATTGATATTCCTCCATCAGTTTAGAATTCATGGTGCTTTTAATGTTTATCAAAGCTCTAGATACTTCCTTCCATAATTCCAAAAATAATGATGATGTAAAAAATGAACACAGAAAGGTGAGCAAGTCCACGCAGATGAGGTGAAATGGCACGTTTTGCGCAAGCGTGAGCCCCGCGCGAGCCCCGTGTGAGCTCCGTGTGAGCATTACACGAGGCTGTAACATCCTTCGCTACGTGGCTGTCTCACCGAGGTGAGACCAAATGTTGCCATATGAACGTGAGCATTAATCATCTCACCTAGGTATGCAAGCCAACGTAGGAGGAACATCCCACCTCGTGTAAAGATTGGTGCAAACCTTGAAAATTGCTCGGAAAGACGAAATGATTTGCTGACTAATTTCTTATGACTCTTGTCACAACAAAACGGCCATTCGGCGGATTCAGCAAATTTCAGGTGGTTGCCGAACAAAGGAGGTGCTTCGCTTGAGATCTCCAGGGTTTAGCAAGCATTTTTCTTGAATTTCTGGCCAGGGCTGTGTTAATCAACTGACTGAGAAATTATTTTTTGCGCAACTAGGCCAATCGCAAATATGTAGCCCAATATAACATAGTGCAAGAGATTCTGTTTATCACACGGTGTTTAAGAGATCGTATTTGACAATTGCAGGCCTAAGTTGCTGAAGAGATAACTTCATGGTATAAATGACCCATTTTTGCAAATGTTGCATTTGTCTCAGGAAAATGTTCTTCGTTCTACGGTTGTTAGGAATATGTCAATTAAAACTTATTCAGCCAAGAATTCCTCTCCACTCCTGTCATATCATATTTTCTCCTTTTGCAGTCTGGTAAGTCACGTGATGCTGTTGATGCAGCCAATCGCGGTGCATTTGGAACCACTGCGCAGGATACCGCAGAATTCACGCGAGAAGTCCCATTGAGTAAACATCGGAAAGGATTTCTGAGAAGACGCATCTCAATTGCTAGTATGCTGTCATGGTCTAAGGTATGCAATTTGGGGGCTTGATTTTAAATTGGCTTACTCTTATAACTGATTTCAAGTAAGATTTAGGAACCCAGCTCCATATTTTGTAGTCTTTGCCCGCTCTTTGCCATAGCTTTTGAGATAAAATCGTCGGCATTCAAGTCTTATAACACATTTTTTGTGGCAGGAATTGAAGTTGCTTCTCCGTTATTGAATGTTAATTCAGATCTTGTCTCAGTTTGCAATTTTAGATCACTGATGTGGTGTCTTTTTGTCTGTGTGCTTGCTATTTTAATTTGGTGGAAATTTCATCTTTCGATTGTCGCAAATATTTTTGTGTCACAAGACTTTTAGGGCAGACTGAAGAAAATATAGGCTTGCAGAAGGAAGGTTTAGATAGCCTTATAGCCAGTAAGACAAATTTGAAACTGTCAGCCATTGAAGAGCTTTCAACTTGTTTTAGGCCTTCATTTTTGAAACTGCAAATTCTTTAGTGCACCCTTTTTCCTTGAGTAGCCATGAATTATACATCATTTTGCCGGCTAATAAAGTAAGAAATTTATTCAGATTATTTGAGTCTTTAGACTTAAATCTATAGTTCTTCTATTTCAGAATCCAATTAAAAAGCCAATGGTGATGACAAGAGATAAACAACTACGAAAAGAAGCAATCGATGTTTTCAAATGTATCTTTTCAATAATCATTTGTTACTTGCGAGGATACTTTTAACAGAACAGATTGTAGGCCAGAACAAGTTTCATTTCTTACAAAAGTCGACTGTGGGGCCGCAAAGGATCATGGTTAGCTTTGGATCTTTAATCGATGTTTTTGCTGCGAATGAGTTTATAACAGATGATAGGGCATATAGCCTTGTTGGACGCTTGTCTGTTTCTATAACATACGAACATGCCAACTGAAATAAGTGACATTCTTGCAAATCTTCGACGAATTGCTAAACATTGATAGCTTATCAAAGGTGCACTATTTGCAACAAAACAGGGATTGGTATATAATCTTTCTGACTACTTTTTCTTCAAAACATACACAATTTCTATCACATTAAGCAAAAGTAGAATTGCCATCCCCTCCTATTTCTATACCTTCCTGTCTTTCGTATGTCTGTTAAATAGCAGTTTATTCAAGATTTCTATCCCTGCAAAAATTTCCTTGACTTTATATACAGTGACGTTACAGTATATGGGTGACAAAGGTTCGCGTAAATCATCATCAACAATAGCATTAGATATTGTCTCAAGGGGCTGGAGCACTCCTGGGTTGAGAGATGAAATTTATATACAATTATGTAAACAAACAACTTCAAACGAAAAATCGTAAGTTTAGTTTCATTTCTTTCAGGCTAATCAAATTCAACGTAGTTTTAGATAAATGCCAGGGTCGTATCTTTTCCACCTTTCACAAAATCCCATAGACAATTACGGAAAAGATGGCGTCGTGAGGCATTTGTCCAAGATGCATTGCGTTCTATAATGGAATCAACAGTGATTCTATAGAAATTCTTTCATTAAACGCAATACATATTGGTCAAATGCCCCCCTCCTCCGACGCCATCTTTTCCGTAATCGTCTATTGAATGAAGAGTTGATCTGAAACATTTTTGATAATCTTACCTCTGGTACAGTTATGCTTGCTTATGACGATTCAAGTATAAAAGATAAGCCCGACAAATGTTCATTTTAATGTAAAAACAATTCATTCTGAGTCTAGAAGGCCAAAACACTTTCAGTTTGCTAACTTACTTGTGAGGTATATGAGTTTCCATTTTTAACTGGCTCTTGCAGGCCTTTAAAAACAATAGTTCATTCTTGAGATAATCGTAGTAGTTTGTCCATGAGAGAGAAACTTTCTTGTAACAATGTTTGATCTAATGAAAGAGCGTACTTTTTATAGTGATATTCAAAGTATCAGGCGTATTATTTCCTTAGTAATAATCATTCCTGTTTTTATTCTGTTACAGATCAAGTCTAAAGAAAGGCTGGGAATTAATCACGATTTGTCTTGGTTTGTTTCCACCATCGAATAAATTTCACTCATACTTAGAAGGATATATTTATCGACATCTGGAACCAGAAGCTAACGAAATGGGGGTAAGTTATCTTGGAGATTTTGTATATGCGGTATTTGCATTAATAAGACAATTCTTTTGAAGATAGCTACGAAGACCGGAATGATTAATAGACCATCTGAAATATTCCGAATTATCATCATCAGAGTCTGAAATTTCAGATAATAACCGAACCATTAAACGTGATTTTATGCGAAGCTATGTTTTGAAATGTGGCAATCAAAGAATTGCTGATTTATTGATTCTTTGATTCATTTATTGCATTGATTCATTTACTGATTTATTGATTCATTCCTCCTTTAAAACTAACATCCATCCAATAAACTGTTTCGTCTGACTGATTCATTGATATTAGATACTCCATCGCACTGGTTGCTACGTTCCCTTATTAGTAACTGTTTCACCGTCAACCTTGACTGAATATTTCAAACCATAGATTGACTAATGCGTAAAAGCTAACATATCAACTTACATAAGAAAATTTAGTTTGTCAAAATCGATCATATCTTTCTCAAATGACCAGCGATTTTATAAAAATGCTTCATCTGAAAATCCTTCAAAACATGCCTAAAATCCTTGATCAAGTTTGCTAGCAAAAATATTTGAATTAAAAGATCAGGAAGAATGAATTATAATCAAGCAAGCAGTTCATCACCGGTACATTATCTGATTACATTATCTGTCTTACATGATTATGTATTGCAATCTTCAGGTTCCAGTCGCAACATATGCAAAACATTGCTACAAGCAACTGGAGAGAATTTGTCAATCAGGAGCGAAACGAGGACTTAAAAGGCCGACTGTAGATGAAATCGAGGCAGCTAAGGTAAGAAAATACTTAGATGTAAAATTTTGTATTAATACCTTTTCGGTATCTAAGATAGCAATGTAGGAGTGTCAAAGATGTGGAACATAAATGAAGGACAAAGATAACAGAGAAACAACGAAAGGGAATGCTCTGATAAGAGAATAAAACAGGCAAATCAAGGAAGAAAAACTGAAAAAGTATGAATCTAGAAAAAAATGAAGGACTTGTTCACAGGATGAAATGTAGATTCAAACAGTTTTACTACCTGCAGATTTTGGTAATTTGGAAAACTTTTAAAAACAAAGAAATATTCAGTAGCGCAAGCAGAGGAAGTGTTACAATTGTGTTACCAGTGTGTTACCAGTGTGTTACCAGTGTGTTGCCATTGTGTCTTTCATCTAAAATCTTAGAAAATAAAGCCCCTGTCTGTTTAATCATAAGTTAATATTTAGTTATGTCTTGATAAACTTTGATACATTATTCTTTTTTTAGGAATCCGTGTTCCACCCGTCTATGTTCGGTAATACATTGGAAGATATTATGGAGATACAAGAAGAACACTACCCATCACGGAGGTTACCCTGGATTATGATTACACTTGCAGAATTAGTTTTAGCAAATAATGGATTGAGAACAGAAGGCATTTTCAGGTAATTTCAGCCAAATATGTCTCATTTATGTCTAGTTTTGTGATGCACGTCATTTTCATCGCGGAGATTGCTTTTTTGCCTGAAGCCTCTTACAGCTGAATACTTAAATATTTTCACATCCATACAGAGTGAAATAGCTTCAAACATATTCTCAGCAAAAAAATGTGACTCTGGAAAACATTTTGTTTTGCTTTGCACTCTTTCGTAAAACTCCTTATTTTTGGGGGGGGAAGACCATAGCCTATTTCAACAGACAAATATCCCTAGTTCAAAGTTAGCCTTTCACGAGTTTTAATCATTACAGACCCAAAGCTAACCGTGATCCTTTGCGTCCCCACAGTCGACTTTTGTAAGATATGAAAATTGTTCTGGCCTACGATCTGTTTATTTTGCTTTTCATTCGGCGCACAAAGGATCAAAGTTAGCAATGGGTCTTTGAATTCGTTCTCTCACGTTTTATGCCATGAAGTCTTTCTATTGTCAATTAGTATGCATCTCAAAACGATCACAGCTGGCTTTTCCGTGCCAATTTGCGATGAGTATTGATGCTAGACTAAGTCTGTGTTGTGATAGTTGGCTAAAGAAGGATGATTCATTGTTCTGTTGAAATAGCCGGAGAACTTCATCAGCACATTTAAGACCCATTACTAACCATGATCCTTCGTGGCGCCAAAGTCGACTTTCATACAATCTGGAAGTCATTTCAGGCCTAGGTTAATTCTCTTTGTATTGCTTTTTAGTGACCAGTTTTCCGTGGCAAGCTTCCAAGTGATACCATTGCTTCATTCCCTTGTAACACGACTGAAAATCAACTGCTAAATATTGATTACAAAATTTTTTACCATAGGGTACCAGGCGATATCGATGAGGTGAACTCATTAAAAATACATGTGGATAAATGGAAAGCACCTTCAACAGTACGAGATCCACACATTCCAGCATCACTACTCAAATTATGGTTCAGAGATCTATACGACCCGCTGATACCAAATGTCTTTTAATATCTTTTTCATTCATAGTTTTTATTCGTTCACAACCTTTTTTATAAACTAGACTTGGATTTTCAAAAAAAAATTGACACAATTTCTTTCAGCTTCCTCTTTTTAGTATTGTAGCATCTCCAATTTGGCTTTTCCTATTATCATTCCTTGCACGTAATGATTGCTCATTAGAATGCTATGGCCACACGTTTTTAAAACTGCCTGAGTAGCTCCTGTTGAAAATGGCCATTTGACTCTAAGACCCCGTTTACACGAGCTCGAAGTGATCCGATACACTTCTGCTCCGCTATCCGCATCAATTTTGATCCTGCTACGAAAGCGAACTCGTTTTGTATCGGATCACTTTTGTATCGGATCACTTCTGCTCTGCACCGTGTAAACGCAAGTGATCCGCATCAATTTTGATTCGGATTCATTGCGAGGGTATTTTTCATACAAACGAGGTTTAATCATAATTGCAGTTTGAATAGCGGAGCAGAAGTGTATCGGATCACTTCGAGCTCGTGTAAACGGGAGGCTGATCCGCAACACTTTTTGTATCGGATCAAAAGTGATCCGCTACCGTGTAAACGGGAGGGTGATCCGTAACACTTTTGATCCGACACCGTGTAGACGGGAGGGTGATCCGTAACACTTTGATCCGCAACACTTTTGATCCGCTACCGTGTAAACGGGGTCTAAAGTTGTTTTGAATGTGTAGATTTTTTGGTAGAATTATTTTAATCTGTGAAATAGGCTATGAGTTTATGTTATTTCAGTTGGCTCTTCTAAGAAAATTGAAAGTCTGTGATTTTGAATAAATCTTTTGTTACGAGGCATATTCTTCTTCGACAACGAGTGTAACAATTTCATGTGAACATGCTTCAATGTTTTGTTAAAATAATTATTTCATTATCTATTTTCCAGTTTTTGTTAATAGTTTGTCACATAAAAACTGTTCAATTTTCTAAATATCTTTGCAAGTGTATGCGCCTTAACTCATTCTTACTGAACGATGTATCCGAAATTGCGACAATCCAACCGTGGCACTCAGTATTGTTTATGCACTTCCTGAACTCAACAGTCTCGTCTTTTGTTTTCTCATTCGATTCTTACAGGTAAGTTCATCTTGTAATCGTACTGTCATTTTTCTGAAATGTACAACAGAAATGGATATTCTATAGCAGCAAGCAGGGGGACACCCTGTAGCCATGACACACGTGTTTAGATAAGAAATTCTTTATAAGAAACTCAACTCTCATGCCACTAAAAAATTAAGAAGCTTCAGTACTGGGACAAAATTATCTAAGGAACTTCTTGTTTTAGTCAAGGCATTTCATAGCATATTGCCACTTTATTGTCACTTGTTTCTTGTATTCCATTTCTAGAAGGTACTTGAGTAATGTCTGGACGGTGTTACGGCTTCATAAGACTTCGTTGTGGAATGTTCACGAGGACGTAAACATCAAGAATGTTACGAGACTTCTAAGAAACACTTAAGAAACTCTGAGTACTCAAAATGAGAACTTGAGAAGCTTTCAGTACTGTGTAGGATTCTTAGTTTCCTATAGAAAAAGTGTAGTGACTATAGCACTATGAAAAGGTTCCCAGCAATCCACTGAACTCTCCGGGGCATTTACCAAATGCAAAAAGATAACTATCAAGAGAAATCTTTGTTCAAATGTGCTTTTTGGTGTCTAATTTTGACCCAATGACTGCGTCAGTCTTTCTTGATAAAGTCTTGGCCTTATTAAAAAACTCGTGTTACCATATTGTGATAAGATGATGTCGATAAAGATGGTAATATTTTGCAGTTTTAGATAATTTAATCATGGGAAATCTTTGTCCAAATGTGCTTTTTGATGTCTAATTTTGACCCAATGACTGCATCAGTCTTTCTTGATAAAGTCTTGGCTTTATTAAAAAACTCGTGTTACCATATTGTGATAAGATGATGTCGATAAAGATGGTAATATTTTGCANCTAGGCACCGAAATAGACTTCACTCGTCGTAATTTTGCACCAACCAGAATCTGTGCTGTAAAAGTTTCTAGAAACTCAAGAAAGAAAGACGCAGTCTAAAACGCTTCCTTGGTTCCTGCTTTACAGCTATCTCTAAATTTTTCCTTTTTTGCAATTCTTCAGAGTTGCAATATGGTATCCCCCATTGCTTCTGCTCCATTTGTTACTTAACCTTCGACAGGACAAACTGCATTCGTCTGTTTGTATCAATGGCATGATGATTCTCCGCAAGTATTCAACTCTAAAACTTTCGCACGGTAAAAGTTTCGGACAAAAGTTGGCCTTGAAATATTTTGTGCAAATTACCTTCAAAAGCGTCCGAAAATTATTTTTGCTATAAATTTTTCTCACGACGCTTTCATTTGAAGCATTCAGTACCGAAGTTAGTTTTATTCAATGCATGGCAAATATAGCCCATTTCTGGTGAAAGATTTGGTCATTAAGCTGTAAAAAAGGAAATTGTTTCTGATTCTTCAAAGATTGTCCGAAACTTTTTTGTGCGAAACTTTTCCGTCCGAAACATTTGGATGTTATTGTATTAGCTTGTTTAAGAGCAGGACAATTCTCCCTTTGCTTGTAGACTATTTTTGCTTAAACTCGTGGAGATTCGATCTTTAGACGTCCAAAATGGACTTGAGCTGTTATGTAGTGTAGTTTTGGTAGGATATGCTTGTGATGAAATTCTGGTCATTTTGCAAGCCAAATGCTGGTCGCCCTACGGGTTTTGCTGGATTGCCAGTGTGAATATTTTTCTGCCCGCGAATGAAAATGATGATATTGTCGACAATTCGAAAATCTAAAGCCCTAATTATGAACTGGACTTTAGCATTGCAAATTGGGCCTTTTCGTTTCATGACATCAAACTTGGGCATGAAGAGTGCGTGACCAGGTGACAGTAGGTCGCAGAATGTTTTCTTTTACAAGAACTTTCTTCAAAAAATTTTTGAAACTTCCCTTGAAAACTTGTATTCTTGACATTTTCAGGAACCGACGACCAAGTAATACCTCATTCACACTGCCAAGCTAAACCAGCTTAAACTAAACCAGGTTATCAAATGTTGCGTTCCAATTGGTCAATCCAACACATCGAATGCATCTGATTGGTTGAAATTTAACCTGGTTAGATGAAGCTGGTTTAACTGTGTCAGTGTGAATGGGGTATAAGAAAGCAATTTGTCATGCCTAGTCATGGGCGTTAAGAAACGCGGTAGTTGTTCTTACAACAGTTTCTTCCTCCCTGTGTCCCTATCCCCGTGCCCGGTTTTCCTTGTATCCCTGTGTGCCCGGTTTTCCTTGTATCCCTGTGTCTAGAAAATTAGAGTGACTGTTTGTCCTTCTCTTCCCCTGACGCAACAACAACAACCTTCACGGGCATAGGGATATAGGAAGGAACGGGCATAGGGACACAGGGAGCAAAAAACTGTTGTAGGAATAACTACCGCGTTTCTTAACGCTCATGGCCTAGTATTAAAGTTTTTAACAGAGAAAGAGCATTATGTTTCGTTTATGGTTGTTGAATATTTTTTGTGGATTTGTACAGTATTTAGCTTCAGTGATTTTTGCTTGGGACTCGTCAAGCAATCTTATTTTTTGACGTATTCCACGTATGGAGACAAGAAATCTGTATGATTAGCGTTAAAACAAGAGAATTAATAGCTATTGTGATAGAGTTGCTTTTAAAATGTAGGGCTTCAAAAATCGACGGCTAATCCATCAGAAAAAGGTTAATCCATCTGGACTTGCTATCCCCAATTGAGCCCTTGTCTGAATTTCGCACCAGAGCTCTTAATTTCCTTGCGCAATTAACACTGGGTATCCCTGTTCTGTTAGTACCCTGAACACGTTACAATGCTGATATATTTCTCGTTGGACAGTGGAATCGATGTTAAGTGGTCTTGTCAAGATTTTACTCAAGTTCTGCCAGATTATAAGTAATATTTTCTACACATTACATTTTTCCAAAATATAGTCACCACGTCACGGCTAGCTTGGGAAGATTAGGTTGCAGTTCGTTACAAACTATCCAACGTACGATTTTTTCCTTTGTTTTGTTTATTATGAAGCATTAAGAAGTTGTGGTAGCGTAGAAACCACTTTGACTATTCCCAGTTCCTAATGTCTGGTCTCTATTCAAGCCCTTCGCATCAGTTTTACTTTTGGTGAGACTTGCATACGCTATGCATAGCAATAGGCTCTTAAATCGCCAGAAGTAACTGGACGGGAGAACAGGATTTGCCTTGGTTCACAACATAACAGCTGCCATATCTCATTGTGGTATTGTCTAGCAAACAATTTTGTTCAAAGCAGTCATTCCCAAAGATACACATTTTTTAGTCTATGTTGGTATTCCAAGTCCAAGTTGTCAAATCCCAGTCTGGTCCATAAAATCCCAGTTCCACTAGTTCCAATGGCACAAAGTAACAGACAATAACGCTAAAGATGGCGGCTTCAAAGATGACGGCCGCGCAAAGCATTCTGGTAAAAAGCTAAAGCAGAAAAAGTGAAGTTTTGATTCTTCGAATTACAAAATGTTCGTACTTGTTTACATTGATTACTTGTTCCAAACTTTACCACAGCTAGCTAGTCGAAACGGCGGACCAACATTTGTATGTCGTTAGGTGGTCGTCAGGGAGCTTTTTGCCAGNAGAATAGATTTTCGAAAATCATGGAAGAAGCTTCGTTGCTCATTTTGATTGATTAAATTGGAGACATATGTTGCAGAAAAGCAAGGAAATCTTTCATGATATTGAGATGGGAACTCTGCTTAATTTATTTCATTTTGTGACCCGACAATTCGTTGGCCTAGGCACCGAAATAGACTTCACTCGTCGTAATTTTGCACCAACCAGAATCTGTGCTTTAAAAGTTTCTAGAAACTCAAGAAAGAAAGACGCAGTCTAAAACGCTTCCTTGGTTCCTGCTTTACAGCTATCTCTAAGTTTTTCCTTTTGTGCAATTCTTCAGAGTTGCAATATGGTATCCCCCATTGCTTCTGCTCCATTTGTTACTTAACCTTCGACAGGACAAACTGCATTCGCCTGTTTGTATCAATGGCATGATGATTCTCCGCAAGTATTAAACTCTAAAACTTTCGCACGGTAAAAGTTTCGGACAAAAGTTGGCCTTAAGATATTTTGTGCAAATTACCTTCAAAAGCGTCCAAAAATTATTTTTGCTATAAATTTTTCTCACGATTTTCATTTGAAGCATTCAGTACCGAAGTTAGGTTTATTCAATGCATGGCAAATATAGCCCATTTCTGGTGAAAGATTTGGTCATTAAGCTGTAAAAAAGGAAATTGTTTCTGATTCTTCAAAGATTGTCCGAAACTTTTCCGTCCGAAACATTTGGATGTTATTGTATTAGCTCGTTTAAGAGCAGGACAATTCTCCCTTTGCTTGAAGACTATTTTTGCTTAAACTCGTGGAGATTCGATCTTTAGACGTCCAAAATGGACTTGAGCTGTTATGTAGTGTAGTTTTGGTAGGATATGCTTGTGGTGAATTCTGGTCATTTTGCAATGCCAAATGCTGGTCGCCCTACGGGTTTGCTGGATTGCCAGTGTGAATATTTTTCTGCCCGCGAATGAAAATGATGATATTGTTGACAATTCGAAAATCAAAAGCCCTAATTATGAACTGGACTTTAGCATTGCAAATTAGGCCTTTTCGTTTCATGGCATCAAACTTGGGCATGAAGAGTGCGTGACCTGGTGGCAGTAGGTCGCAGAATGTTTTCTTTTACAAGAACTTTTTCGAAACTTCCCTTGAAAACTTGTATTCTTGACATTTTCAGGAACCGACGACCAAGTAAGAAAGCAATTTGTCTTGCCTTGTCATGGGCGTTAAGAAACGCGGCAGTTGTTCTTACAACAGTTTCTTCCTCCCTGTGTCCCTATCCCCGTGCCCGGTTTTCCTTGTATCCCTGTGTGCCCGGTTTTCCTTGTATCCCTGTGTCCAGAAAATTAGAGTGACTGTTTGTCCTTCTCTTCCCCTGACGCAACAGCAACAACCTTCACGGGCATAGGGATATAGGAAGGAACGGGCATAGGGACACAGGGAGCAAAAAACTGTTGTAGGAATAACTACCGCGTTTCTTAACACCCATGGCCTAGTATTAAAGTTTTTAACAGAGAAAGAGCATTATGTTTCGTTTATGGTTGTTGAATATTTTTTGTGGATTTGTACAGTATTTAGCTTCAGTGATTTTTGCTTAGGACTCGTCAAGCAATCTTATTTTTTGACGTATTCCACGTATGGAGACAAGAAATCTGTATGATTAGCGTTAAGACAAGATAATTAATAGCTATTGTGATAGAGTTGCTTTTAAAATGTAGGGCTTCAAAAATCGACGGCTAATCCATCAGAAAAAGGTTAATCCATCTGGACTTGCTATCCCCAATTGAGCCCTTGCCTGAATTTCGCACCAGAGCTCTTAATTTCCTTGCGCAATTAACACTTGGTTTCCCTGTCCTTGTTAAGGGATTCTATCGAGGTTTTACTCAAGTTCTGCTAGATTATAAGTAATATTCTTCTACACAGTACAGTTTTTCAAAATATAATAACCTCGTCACCACTAGCTTGGGAAGACTTGGATGCAGTTCGTTACAAACTATCTAACGTACGATGTTTTCCTTTGTTTTGTTTATTACGAAGCATTAAGAAGTTGTGGTAGCGTAGAAACCACTTTGACTATTCCCAGTTCCTAATGTCTGGTCTCTATTCAAGCCCTTCGCATCAGTTTTACTTTTTGTGAGACTTGCATACGCTATGCATAGCAATAGGCTCTTAAATCGCCAGAAGTAACTGGACGGGAGAACAGGATTTGCCTTGGTTCACAACATAACAGCTGCCATATCTCATTGTGGTATTGTCTAGCAAACAATTTTGTTCAAAGCAGTCATTCCCAAAGATACACATTTTTTAGTATATGTTGGTATTCCAAGTCCAAGTTGTCAAATCCCAGTCTGGTCCATAAAATCCCAGTTCCACTAGTTCCAATGGCACAAAGTAACAGACAATAACGCTAAAGATGGCGGCTTCAAAGATGACGGCCGCGCAAAGCATTCTGGTAAAAAGCTAAAGCAGAAAAAGTGAAGTTTTGATTCTTCGAATTACAAAATGTTCGTACTTGTTTACATTGATTACTTGTTCCAAACTTTACCACAGCTAGCTAGTCGAAACGGCGGNTCCCAAAGATACACATTTTTTAGTCTATGTTGGTATTCCAAGTCCAAGTTGTCAAATCCCAGTCTGGTCCATAAAATCCCAGTTCCACTAGTTCCAATGGCACAAAGTAACAGACAATAACGCTAAAGATGGCGGCTTCAAAGATGACGGCCGCGCAAAGCATTCTGGTAAAAAGCTAAAGCAGAAAAAGTGAAGTTTTGATTCTTCGAATTACAAAATGTTCGTACTTGTTTACATTGATTACTTGTTCCAAACTTTACCACAGCTAGCTAGTCGAAACGGCGGACCAACATTTTTATGTCGTTAGGTGGTCGTCAGGGAGCTTTTTGCCAGCATTCTTTGCGCGGCCGCTATCTTTAGCGTTATTGTCTATTCCAGTTCCCATTGGACCTCTTCATGACCATCTATCTACGGCACAATGGGTGTTAAGATACTTTGACTTATAAAAGGTTCGATTTGATAATGTTTTCCTTTCTTTGATCATGTAGCGATTGTTGTGATTTTATTTATGGTATAGCAGCATCATGAATGATGATTAGATAATGATTAGTGTTTCGATGTGATCAGTGTTTGATGTATGTATTTGATTTTATCACGTGGCTGTCATATGTAATATATTCAGGATAATAAATAAATAGCAACTCACAGACAAGTTAATACGTCATCAAAGCACATGCTCTTACGACGAATTCTTTCTTGTCTCCGCTTCAGAACGAGTTCAGATCCTTCCCTGTGTGGATTCTGAGTGACTGCTTGATTTACTGCATGAGTCCTTATTCTTCGTTTTCTTATTTTGACTGATTCACTTCCGAAGTGAAAGAAGACACGGAAAAGCTGGGCCTCATGCAGTAAGTCCGAGTGTTTTTTCATGAGCATGGCAAATGATGTCAATTGTTTTGATCGTGTCCTGGAATAAAATATTGGGAAACGACACTGGTCCAGGAATACGGTGCAGGAAATGACCAGTGGTGTCGTTCTTTTGGTTTCCTCTTAAAATTTTCGACCTGCCCTGAAGAAGTTGGCTTTATTGACATCCCTGATCCGGAACCAAGATTCGAAAAGTATAATCCTGTTGCGGAATTTTTTACTGAAATTAGGACCCTATCGGCAGGCACGTTCCCGCGTACTCAATCTATTAAGAAGACCCCCGGGGATTAACAATATTTTGATGATTTCATGACGAATACTTTTCCGTCCGTCTTGGGTTCTCTGTCATCAAATCGCCCCACACTCGTAAAGCCTGGGTCACCTTAGGTCGCTGGAGTCGTTGAGGTCGTTGCGACAAACGACCATAACGACCCAAAAGACTGAATGTGAATGGCGACTCCAACGGCTGAGTTGCTGGGATATAACCAAGTTTTATCCCAACGACCCAAACGAACCACTGTTATTTTTGCCGCTCACATTCGGTCTTTTTGTATCTTTTGAGTCGTTCGTTCCCAGTGACTCTAACGACCCCAGCAACTCCGGTGGTGGCAAATACCTAATGTGTTCAAGTTTTATATTTTAACTTCAACTGGTTAGCGTTAACGTCCGTGTCAGCGATAGAGCCCAGCTAACCGAAACAGTTACTTACGTGTCTTTATAGTAGGATACCTAGTCATTGTATCCTTTATATGAGTATTGAATAAGCTACGTTCATTACACAATAGATCAATTCTTTTATCAAAGTTGATAAGTTCCTTGCTGATGTTTTCTTCTTGTTCTGCACTGTATCAAAGAAATTTGTCTTGACGTAGCTATAAAATGGTCTTACTGGAGATTTAGTTAGGATTTGATGACTTGAAATATTTCTTTTGATGTTAGAGATTTAGATAAAGAATCGACCAGGAAATGATAAAGAACGAAACTGTAGACATGTATTACTGAAAATTACAAAAAAATCGAAATGAAATTCTTTTGACCTTGTGTAGGCTGGCTGGCTTCTTTTCAGACATCATCAGACATTGTTGCCTGGTGCAAACTCTATTTGATTGAGCCTGTGTGTGCCATATCCTATTTACATTTGTTTGTTTTACATTTAACAAATTCTACAGAAGAGAACCATTTCGACATGTGACTGATGAAGAGTTGAGGATTAANAACGACCCCAGCAACTCCGGTGGTGGCAAATACCTAATGTGTTCAAGTTTTATATTTTAACTTCAACTGGTTAGCGTTAACGTCCGTGTCAGCGATAGAGCCCAGCTAACCGAAACAGTTACTTACGTGTCTGTTATAGTAGGATACCTAGTCATTGTATCCTTATATGAGTATTGAATAAGCTACGTTCATTACACAATAGATCAATTCTTTTATCAAAGTTGATAAGTTCCTTGCGGATGTTTTCTTCTTGTTCTGCACTGTATCAAAGAAATTTGTCTTGACGTAGCTATAAAATGGTCTTACTGGAGATTTAGTTAGGATTTGACGACTTGAAATATTTCTTTTGATGTTAGAGATTTAGATAAAGAATCGACCAGGAAATGATAAAGAACGAAACTGTAGACATGTATTACTGAAAATTACAAAAAAATCGAAATGAAATTCTTTTGACCTTGTGTAGGCTGGCTAGCTTCTTTTCAGACATCAGACATGGAGAGTATCTGTTGCCTGGTGCAAACTCTATTTGATTGAGCCTGTGTGCGCCATATCCTATTTACATTTGTTTGTTTTACATTTAACAAATTCTACAGAAGAGAACCATTTCGACATGTGACTGATGAAGAGTTGAGGATTAAAGAAGGTTTCGATAACTTTACTCTGGGTACCGGACCAGGTACCGGAGCCTCCAAAAGGAACTCTGAATTGAATCCAATACCTAAGGTACGAGTTCTGCACAAAAGTTTTGGTCGTTTTAAATCGAAATAATTACTTTTTATGAAAAACTCACAACTATCTTTTCGTCATTTCCATTACAAACCTGTAGAAAATGAGCGATCACCGAAAGGATTACCAGTTAAGCTGAATTCACACTCCAGGTGATTTTGCGGCGCGCGCGCGGCGAAGTTGAATTAATCCAAACAACTATCTTGCATGATTGTTTTGTATATGTTTTTTATAAATCTTCTTAAACATACATGCATTCAAAGGTAAAAACCTACTAGCAAAGTTTAAGAAGAATAATAAAACAGTACGAACATAATAGGAACTATAATTGGATCTTCCAAAGGTAACTAAGTTACAATGGAAGTGTCTTATAGCCCATGGAGTCACAGTAATGGAGGTCTGGACACTAGTGTAACTCGTACTTGTATGGGTTTCCGCCTTCGAAGCTTCAGGGAAAAGAGAGATAACCGGCTACATGAAAGAAAATCGATATTTATTGCCAAAATGAGGATCAAATAACTACAGGAAGACCTTATTTTATACCTTACAACATCGTAGCTGCATGATGAATCCTAAAAAGTGATGTTTGTGAAGAAGAAACTCTGCAATCACGTTGCATGCTTCAAGTGCTAGGCCTATCCAAGATAGTGCATCCAGTGGAGTGGCACTCCCTTTGAGCTGACAGACATCCTAATTATTTGCTGGAATTTAAACGGGAAATCATGGATCGATCGATAACAGTTGCGGAGCAAAAGTTGGCTGAAAAGCTTGTCATACTCAATCGAAGGGGCAGGGGTATGCTTACCAGGATTTATAACATAAAAAAGGTGGGTATTTTTCGTGGCACAAAAAGATGAATCCATCCACCACCCCGCAGTGCAGTGTTGTTGGCTTTACAACACAAGAATCATCATGTTAGGCCCTATTATTAAGAAAAAGCAGCCCTATTTATATATCGTTTATGTGCTACAAAAACTGGGTTGCGTTCGAGGGAAAATTTATTGCAATTTAGTCTCGGAAATAAATCAGTTCCACGTTGCAGTCTGCAGATTTATTTCAAACTTTGGCAAAATGCCTGCTGCTAAACTGCTGCTAACTTGGATACTTGGAAATGAGGTCAGCAGTGGTGGGACTTTGCCAAATATTGAGGGGGTGAATCTATTATTTCTGTTGAAAAGCAATGTTTACTTCTCTTGTTTTCAAATTAAAGGTTGTTGTTTTTGCCAACATTAGGGGTCCAGACTGGAAAGTTTGTTGAGCGTGCGCAAGATCTCTTGCGCGCAGGAACTTAGGCGCTTCTCGATCTGAGCTGCACAATCGGCGATAAGCAAAAGATCTATTGTTTTAATCTATTGTTCTCAACCACATAAACTAAAAAATTTCGTCAACCACGGAAACTAAAAAGTTTCCGCGCAAATCGTTCTTAGGCCATCTCAACTTGCATGCACAAAATACTAACTTTCCAGTCTGGTTAGGGGTGACTGCACACCCTCACCCCCTACTAGTGTCTACCACTGAATGTCAGCCCAGGTGCAGAACAGTTTTTGAAAATTATTTGAGTATATAGATTAAAACTTGAGATTGCATGAAACCACGACAAAATTGTTTGCAAGATATCTTCTTGTGAAGTATTTGGAGAATTGCTTCTAGCTCTAGAGAAGTACGTTTGAAATTTCCCCTCAGCGCTCAGACTACATTTACATGACGCTGGTAGACAAGCATAGAATTTATGAAAGAATTTAATGAATATTATGCCAATTCATTTGCAATGCAGAAACTGCAAATTTTGCATGTCATCATGCCTGTTTACTTTCCATGTGAGGTCTCAGGGAGAAAGTCCAAATGAGTCACAATATAGGATTCATTTCCCTGAGCCAGATGACCATAATGATAACATGGGCATGCATCAGGGACTGCGGAGTGTTTCAAAAGTGGAGGGGCTAAGAGGTATTTTTAGCCCTAGACAAGAAGCCCCCCACCACTGTCTACTCGATATAGCTCCACAGTGCCTGGCATGCAAGGCAATAGATGATGATGAGATGAACATTTTATGTGGGAAAATTGCATGGCATTGTTCATCAAGTGACTCTCTGTGGTGCATTATATAGTAAATGATTGTTATATACATATGTTTATTGATCTTTTAAAGGCATGTTCAGATCCAAAATCAAGGCCAGCGTTCCTGGGCGATAAACAATTGGAACCTGCTCTCAAAGCGATTATGAAGAAATTTCCAAATATGGAAAATACAAGGGTAGGTATATTTGTACCATTCAGGTTATCTAAATGTGTCATCTGATTTGATGGTGAAATTTTGCCCTAAAAAATTTGTAAGCATAGCAGACATTCTTGCTATTCTACCAAGGAGTTTTGCTTGAGCGATATTGTTATATGTTATACATTAAATGTAGATATCTCAAGAATTTTTTAACGTGCACAACAGCAATAGAAGCTCTAACGCCACTCAATCAAACCTTTGGGAACCAGATGTGATGTCTGTCTCGTGGGAAATTAAAATGAAGAAATATATGCTTTAGAAAATATTTAGATAGTGAAAAAACATGGAAAGGAAAATTCAAGAAATAGATTTGTGTAAATCACAATTTACTAACATAAAGTGATGTGCCTGGACAAATCTTGCTTCTGTAAATATTTGGTGCGGAATTGTAATTTAAGCCAACCAAGTAATGTTTTGTTTCCATAGTAATATTGTGAGAAAAGCATTTGGTTCACCTTTCATGGTTTTTATTCAGTATGTTATAAAAGTTATGCTTCAACTGGAATTTTTAGATATGTGGGTTCTAGAATCCCAAAGCTTATGAAAGTTAAGGGTTAGCCAAAATTATATGTATATACCTATATAGTTGTAAACGTTTGATAAAGCTCTCATTTTAACATGTTATGGTTTATTTGAGAGACCAGACTTCAAACTTGGCAAACTTCAAACTTCAACGAAGTATTTTGATTGAATTTTTGAAACATTGATGTCCAGATACATATTAAAACAAAGTATCTAAAACTTGATATTTTTAGTTTTCAAAACTTTTTTCTTTTCCTTATATTAGGCATCCCATATGTCAGGTGTTATTTCAATGCATGCAGAGATTGTAAAAGGCCTTTCAAATTATTACAACACATTTGTTGATGTTTTGGATTTCAAGGTTTGTAAATATGACACCATTATTTTCATGACACAGTATGTGAATCAAGCGTGAAAAAAATATTTTTGCATAACCACAGAGACATTCGATATTTTGCGGAAGAAGTTTAAGGTTTCTGGTCCAAGCTGATTTTTGTTGCGATTTATCTACTTTTGGAACACATGGATCTAACTGTCTATTGATAACAATCCTTTTTACAGTCAGCCCCTCTCAAAGGCAAATAATGTAAAACAAAAGATTAAGGTTTCCAAAAGGACAAAGTGATTTGCCTCTTTCTAAAGAATAGAGTTGACACCTCTTAGTGCCCTCAATCAGATCAAAATAAACAGAGAGGGTGAATATTATGGCTGGCTGCGAAGGTGTGAAATCTTTTCTTGAGGCTGGTAAATCTCTTTGTCTTAATAATACCTATATGCTCTGTTTTACAAATTTGCCCTTGCTGTTAAGAACTTCTTTGTCGATATCACTAATCTGCCTTGAATTATTTCTCATTTTATATTTTCTTACAACCCAAAAAGTCCTCCCTGACAACATTACGACATGTTATTTGCGATATTACACCTTCTTAAAGTGATTAATTTATTTACTTTACTTTGATGTAGGATCATGTTGGGGAACTTCTGACATCAATAGACGCAAGTTTTGTCAGTTTTGACATCGTAAGTTTGGAAAAAATTTATGTTTCATTAATTGCATTTAAACAAAACTTTAACATGTTTGAGTGATTTTCATTTTTGTTTTGTCAATGTCGTCTTAATCTTTGAGTAACTGATGAAGAGTTAACCTTGAAACGTTGTGTATCATCACTATTCTAGTACATTGTCATATTTTTTAAGCATTATTAGTTTACGATGGCTAAGGATGTACCACCCGCAAACAAACATTGTTATTAATCTTTGAATCTTTAAATATCAAAACTTTGAATTGGTTCTGGGCAATCATCAACATTTGACATCCTAAATAGACAATAGCCCTAAAGATGGCGGCTGCACAAAGCATGCTGGTAATAAGCTCCCTGATGACCACATAACGACATAAAACTTTTGGTCTGTCATTTTGACTAGGCAGCTGTGTCAAAGTCTGAAACAAGAAATCAATGCAAACAAATAGGACAATTTTGTAATTCAAACGTAAATCTTTAATTCGAATCAAAACTTCTCATTTTCTGCTTTGGAAAGATTTCTTTTCGAACCATGTTGCATTCAAATTCAAGGTTGATTCAAATTCAAGTTAGCTAGTCGAACCGGCTGACCAAAATATATGTATTGTTAGGTGATCGTCAGGGAGCTTTTTACCAGCATGCCTTGCAGCAAAACACAACAGTCTTTGGAGCTGCCATCTTTAGCGTTATTGTCTATTTAAGAAAAGCTTTTAGCTGATTGAAAGTTTTTTCTTATTTCCCTCTTGTGTTGTTCTTGTGTAGTTACTTGAGTTCATACGCTGCTAATACACATAGATTGAAGATCTCCTGTTAACATTTTCCCCATAGACCTTGAATTTTCAACTAACGAAGGCCTACTTGGACTTAATAATGACTTACACAACACTTTTCATCATGGTATCAAGAGTTGAAGACAGGAAAATTGTTCTCAGTCTTTTCAATCATGCTTATGAAGTTTTCAAAGGTCATGGGTATGTCTTTGCCATTTGTTTTTTACTCTTTAAGGGGTAAACATTTATGTACTGTTGTTACTTTGTATGAAATTGTTGTTTTGGTCTCTCTGGAAAATGGTGCTGCCCACATAATTTTCTTCCCATTAGAAATTAGCCAGGAATGAACCAGGAAGAAATTTGTCAACATTACTCATCTGGAAATGATTCGGTTGAGATTATGTCTCGTTCAATTCCTACCCTGACCATCCCCCCCTGGGACACCCCTGGGCATTTGCACAAAAAATATTCCCAGCCCCTGGGCATTTGACAACACCAGCAGCTTTCACATTATACAGTTACTGGGAATATGGCATGTTCTCAGTGCCCGGCCCCCTGGCATTCGCCAAAAAATTTCCCCTGCCCCCGGGCATTTTCGCAATCAATTTTCATCGACCCCCGGGCTGCCCAGGGGAGATGGTCAGGGTAGGAATTGAACGAGACATTATGACAAGATATACTGGAATTAGTCGTATTTCTAATCAAGATTGCTATGGAAATCATTTTAGGGGGTCTGCTAAATTGATTTCGCAGTCTCAGTTTTTCTCTAACACCTTCACTGCAGCTATGTGTACAGTACATATTTCTTAAACCTAATATTTTGTTTCATACTTCTACTACAGTGACAGTGGATTTCCCCGACTTGGTCAGATGATTCTTGATTATGAAAATCCATTCAGAAAAATGATTGAAGAATTCACGCCTCATGCCCAGGTGAGAATTCTTTGAAAACCTTACAGTCTGAGCCATATATTGCAAAAATATATTTTCCACTTCTCGTATGCATCAGCTATTAGCGATGCTTAAAATCAGTATTTCTTACTGATGAAAAATACCATGCGAGCTAGAAAAGAAGATATGTTTAAACAAATCTGATTTTTGGAATACCAGCACGATTTTGTTTGTGATTGATTTTATATGCAGAAGAAACTTGGATATGAAAAGGTTTCTTTAAGTCATTATTACCCTTCTTTCGTATTTTTAGATGATTTGTTTAATTGCTTAATTCCTTTCCAGCGAGTTGGGATAGCATTACAATCCATTCATATGTTGTATGCAAGGAGAAACATAGCTGGCGAAGCGGTAGGAACATTTCATTTCAAATTTAGACGACAAGTTAGCTCATTTTATATGAAACCATGAACTTAGGAGCAATAATTTTATGTCCTCCCCAAGTGTGTCAAGCAGTGTGAAATCAAATATTGATTCTTGGGTGATTGTATAACAATTTAATAACGTAAAATATTTCCACTTTGATACGAAGCGAATCTTAATCTTTCTTCTTAGTCTTATTCGTCTAAATTTGCTTATTTGTTTGTAGATGCGACAAGGACAACAATTAAGTTTGACGAGCATGCCCGCAGGAATGTTGAATCCAGCTCAAAGTGAAATGGTTTGTCAGATTTTATTTTCTCCTACATTAGGCCCTTTTGATTTCATTTATAGTTTTAACGATGGGCAGATTGAAAAATATATTTGAAAAGCAGCGAAACATGTCGGTCATTATTTCTGTCCTAAATATTTTGCTATGTTTTTAGTTTTTGTTGAATTTAAATCGATTCTAAAGTGGGATTCTTAAAAACACATTCGTTGGACAAATATTTGCCAGTTTCATAAAGTAAGCAACGAGAGATGTTTCCGCAAAACTGAATAACCAGTTTGAAAAGGAAACCAGAACGCACTGTAGTATGTCCATGTGATCAATATTTTTTCTACCCAAAACCAATAGAATTTCAGTTATATATGCTCGGGTAAAACTTCGTAAAGGCTTGCCATGTCACAGTTTATTTTGATAGTTTCTCTAAAAATGCTCGTTGTGCTTCTGCTGTTGAGTACTTATTCTCAGCTCTCTTAGCGCTCCATTCATATATTGGGGTAATTATACATTTTAGCTATCAGAAGAGCTTATCTTCTAAACATCTGACCTTGAGTAAGGATACAGTATGTATAAACAAACGATTTTCTGTTCAATGCTGTCAACTTATTTGCTATGAAATCTCTCCCTAGGCTCAATGTGAATATCTTTCAATCGACACAATGACGAACTGGCTATTAAGTACGTATGATTTTCCTTGCAAAGTATCCCGGGTGCTCCATAAAAACTATCCACTTCTGACAGGCCATGATTAATCGTACACTAGGCCAATTTTTAAGATTGATTATTTGATCTATAACCAAAATCCCAAATTATACGCGGCAAGTTTTTCTCGATTTTTCGGCCACCTACTTCTCGCGTTATAAGCGATTTCTTCAAAATTCTTGGTTGAATTGATCGAAAAACATTGACCAAATTTTCTAAAGGCTGAGTTAGACAAGACAATTGGGAAACTCATGAAAAGGAGTTGGGAATTATGAAGTGGGTTGGTTATGCTCGAATGCTAAGTTTACAAAATAGCAGAAGGTGCTAGGCTGTAAGAATACCAAATCGGTCTCTTTACTACTTCGTGAGTGTTCTTTTTCAAGCAGAAAATGTGAAAATTGCTCTAGTTTTGGATCTGAAAAACTTTGGTGGTAGTTTGTAGTCATGGTTGTTTTGCTTTGTTTCGTCGTTTCGTGCTTTAGAATTGCCTTTTCCAGGCTAAAAGGATGAGACTTGACGAGAGTTGGTATTAATATGCCTGGGGGCTCGATATCTTGATGGAATTTCCCCCAAAATATTAAACCAATGGCATCCATCTAGTTCTGCAAGTGTGAAGCAATCACTGACTGGCTCTTCGACAGCCCTCGAACCCGGTCTTTGGTGGACTCTAAAGCTTGTCCTTCAAAGCCTCAAATTAGTCGGTTCTGTTGCAATTTGGCACATTACGTCTTTTCATTAAAATTGTCACTTTGAGTCATTTACCTAAATATCATTTTATTGTTAAAGTGTGATGTAATTAATCCTACATTAGATGTAATTAACTTTGTTGTCTCTGCTTTAGTTTGCTACACGCTATGTCCAAGTCAATTAACAGCTCAACCTGGTGGCCTAGACATGTGGAAGACTGCACTTCAAGATGGCTACTGCATTCAACTATATCGAGATGAAGTTTTGATGATGCATAAAGAATTTTCAAGTACTTTTGATAACATGAAAGGATATTCAAAAAGGAAAAAGGACATCGAGGAATCTTTAGCTCAAGCTATGGCAAATAGGTTAGTTGAAGGGCGAAAGTTTTTCTAGTTTTTGTCGATCATTGAACAGATGAAATTGGGATGAATTTATTTTCATGTTGTAGAAATTATTCAAAATTGGGTAAGATTTAGGAACTTGGAAAATTCCATAGCAAACTTCAAAATCAGATGGCTCCTAAAGAAGAAAAAATCTCACTTTTTTAAAGCTATAACTAGAAGAAAAACATCTCTAAAGTTAAATTGGTCCATAACACGATTGCATAAAAAACAACAAATTCGGGATCCGTAACATATATAATCGTAGACTGATGACTTTTCAAAGAGTTGTCAATTTGGATTGCCCGGTGTATGATTTTATGACTTGTATGTGTCTCAGAAAAGAATGGTCAACAATCAAAATAGCAAAGTTATGAAGTTGCTTGATTCATTGATTCGTTATTTTGTTGATTGGTAGATTAAGTGATTAGTAGATTTACTGATCGATCTTGAAAATAAGATGCAAGCTTTTATTTATCTCTAACTTAGAGATCATTAATCGATCATTCTCTTTCAGTGCTTCATTCCATCGAGATCGGCGGCAATATTTACGAATGGCGATTGAAGAACTGAATGAAATTTTAGGTGATCAACCTGGGTTGTTAGGCCCGAAAGCATTGATTGCTTTGTTGGCATTATCATTGGGGAGAGATGAGATTTTATGGTTACTGAGACATCACTGTAATCCTCCTCCTAAGGGGAAAAAATTCAATCTGGACGATTTCAGTGATAGGTAGGTATTGTTTCCTGTATCTAACTCATTTGCTCTATAAACTTGTTAAACCAGCTGGCTGTAGCAAAATACTGCCGTAGATAACAGAAGCTCAACTATTTAACAACACCTTTCCTCTATTTTTTAGAGAAATTAACATTGTCAAATTACCGTACTAAGTAGTCTTTTTAGAGGTGTCAAGTTCTTTTCACTCATTACATAGAGTCCTAAACTATAGTTATGAAATGCTAAATATGAAATTTCAAAGTTTCTTTCCAAAGAAGAAGTCTCTTTGAAGTAGAAGTGGCTTTGGTGGTCAATTTCAGACAGCTCGACATCTTTAAACCTATTTGCTATGTTTTCTTTGCAAAAAAACCTAATAACCACGAATTCTTGAAAAATCCACTGAACAATGATTTTTATATAAGTTTCACGTCCTATGACTCAAGCTGTTGTGTGAAATTAATAGTAGAAGGGACAGTGAATTCTCAGCATAAACCTAAAGATAACATTTTTTTTATAGCCAACTGCCACGATTACTGCATAGTATGGTTGGACTTAGAGGTATGTAAACTTTGGAATTTTAAAATTGATATGCTGAGTTTCAATGCATTATTCCTTATGTTAGGAGCCATGTTCACTTCATTTCTATCTCATAGATAGATTAGTATTTATTTTATATGTTTTCTGATACTAATACTATCTTTTATCATGTTTCAGAATTATTCTTGCGATATAGTAAAGTGATTCAGCGATATTTTGCTCAATATTTGTCTGGTTTTGATGTCGCTGTACTCAAAGAAGTTATCCAGGTTAGTTTGACATTCAATTCCTTTAAGTTTTTTTATTCCTGTTGGATTAAATCATTCTAAGTGATGGTCAACGCCTATCTTTCCACAGATTGCAGTGTCTAATGCTACGTTTGTGGGTTTATTACGATGAGTCGGGTTTTTAAGGCTATTTTTAAATTCTGTACACCAAATCATTTGTTTAAATATTTTTTATTGGTTGTGACCTGAATGATCATTGCTAGATGAAGTGCACACATCGTGGACTAGCGATTTTGCAGCTCAATTTTCACTAACTAATCAAAACTAGCCTTTTCTTTTTCTAGAGGCTGTCAGTTTGTCCTGATGACTTATCACTTATTATGACGTCATTCGTCGAAAATCTTTCAAACATCGATACAACCCAAGGTATTACCTTTTTTACTAAGAGCGCAATTTGAAATTTCAAACATTACATTCTTCGAGAAGCAATTTGTTGGTGCTAGAAGCCTGTTTAGTTTAATGGCCATAATATTACAAACGCATTCTTTTATTAAAAACGTGTTTGTTGCGTGTGGTACCATTAACAATGAAACAAAAATATAATAGATAAATAATTGTAGTACCATAAAATAGCGTAGATGTATAAAACACGACGTTTCGAGCATGTACTCGTTATCGACGTTTCGAGCATTCTTTTATTACTTAGGAAATTTAGAAGTTAGTAGAACCCTGGTAGTTACGAATACATTTACTGAATCATATATGCTTATTCTTTAGTTCTGCTTTGGAGATCTGTCCTAAATGCACCTTTATCTTAAATTAAGTAATAGCAACGTATATTTGGTGTTAAATCTGTCAAAATTTGTTTCAGCAACCTCTGTGGAATCAGTTGACTTGAGAGGAATTCGTCTCGACTGGATGCGATTTCAGGTAATCTTTTTTATAAAATTAAAGCTTCTTTCTATATGTTTTTAAAGCTTTGAGCATACAACTTGAACTTGAACTATTTTTTTTGTAACCTGGCGTAGACAAGAACTTAAAAACACCCTTTTCTTTCCCGATGGGTTTCACACAAGATGATATATTTCTAGATTAAATTCTTGCTTTGATCTCCTACGAGAATAAAGAATCTGCCTATAACTGAACCAAAATATTGTAAAAATGTTTCCCTATCTTTTTAGGCCTACTCGAGTGTTCGTGGTGTGGTTCCAGAAATGAAAGACATGCGGGATCTCGCAGCATTAATGAATTCAATTGTGCTTCATACTTATCTTGTTGATGAACAAACTGAACTGCTCAATGAAGTCTCCGATTTATCCTTATTCTGGTAAGTGTCCACATTATATCCCTCTTATGTTACAATGCCTGCCAAAAGTCTTGGAACACCTCAGCAAATTTTGCCTTGTTTTGCGATTTCCCCCTCTCACCTTTAGAACAATGTTGTTCTTTGACGATAAAATGAGGATGACACGACGATTCGCGACTCTGATAGAATGCTAGGACAATAACCTTGCAAATCAACATTTTTTGGGGGGGGGGTGCCTCAACTAATCTCTACGGATAGAATTGAGGAAAAGTGCATCGTTATCAAGAAATGGCCTAAGTGTTCCAAGGACTTTTGGCAGGTTTTGTAGTTGTGAAGAGACCTATTAGTTGTGGCTCTAAAATGAAGAATTACGAGAAAGCGAGAAGTGAGCTACCTAAGTAAACAATTACCTTTTTTAAAAGAATATTTGATGAAATGAAAATGCAGAGAGATACAAGTAGTATGCGCAGAGCAATAGTGATGCCTGTTTTGAATTCAAGTATAAATTCTTGGCTGCTGTTAGCCTAAGTTAATGTTGCCATTTTCTTGCAGTTTCTATCCAAGCTTCTTCGAAAGTACTTTCCTATCATGCCTTGAAAACCCTCGACAAATGCGGTGAGTGCTTCTTGAAGCAGAGTAAAATTCGAGTTATAGTTTTCTCTTGATGCATATCGATGAATTGAATTGAATTGAATTGAATTGATGCATATCGATATTGTAAATGCCAGTGAATTGCTAAAATTATGCAAGAGGATAAGTAAAGTGACCTTGTCGCAATTTTTTCAGTTTGAGTACAGTAAAAACCTGCGTATAAGAACCTACAATTTTGCAAGTCAGCCTGGGTTCTTAAACAATTAATACAATGGATTGGTTCTTATAAAATGGTAGTCTAATTGGAGAATTTCAGCCTGCAGGTTCTTAATCCACTAGGTTCTTATACGCGGGGTTTCAATTCAATTCAATTTCACTGTATTTGGTTGAAAAGTGCCGCTGTATTATTCTAGTTATAGCGAATGAAATATGTAAGATCTAAAAATCTTTATTAAACTAAACTATTAATACCAAAATAATGAGAAACTAAACGTATTTGGCATAACCCTTCATCAGTATACTACTGATTATCTTGGTACTAATAGTTTATTTACAAAGATTTTTAGATTTATTTGTAGACTTTTGCCACACGTAAACAATCTCATGATTATTATTGTAAACATTTAAGACCATGATGATTTTGAATTTTCTTGGCAGTGCATCAGTCTTTGATTAGCAGTATGACAAGTCTTTTTATTCTAGACTGTTTCTACTTTTGTGAAACTTTTGCATTGCTTGCCAAATATATAATGGTTTTTATTCTTTCTTAGATATGCAATAACCTACCCGATCATATGTACACATTTCCTCAATTGCTGCGATTACCTGTGTCCAGAAGAGGTATTTTGATTCTTCAATGCCTGCCAAAAGTCTTGGAACACCTCAGCTTATTTTGCCTTGTTATGCGATTTCCCTCTCTCCCCCTTAGAACAATGTTGTTCTGTGACGATAAAATGAGGATGACACCACGATTCGCGACTCTGATGAAATGCTAGGACAATAACCTTGCAAATCAACATTGTTTGGGGGGGAGGGGGTGCCTCAACTAATCTCTACTGATAGAATTGCGGAAAAGTGTGTCATTATCAAGAAATGGCCTAAGTGTTCCAAGGACTTTTCGCAAGCATTGTTGATCTTATCTTGTTGAATTTATTGGGTTGTTTGTTTTATATGTTTTAAATGCTTGAATTTCATTTGTTTGCCGGGAAATAAATCTCTTACTTCTAGGCTGAGATATCCTTCAATTGTTTCATCATGTTTTTTATAACACAAATTTTACTGCAATATTTTTCGTAGGATTAACCTAGTCGTAGCTATCACAGACTGCTAGCCTTTGAACGAACTGATATTATCGTTAATGGAGAAAATTTAAAGCCTGAAACGTGCTAAGTTCTTGAGACCTAAATCAATGATCTTATGTCATTTGGAAGTAAAATTTTTACACAATAGACAATAATGCTAAAGATGCTGGCCGCGCACAGCATGCTGATAAAAAGCTCCCTGACGACCACCTAACGACATAAAAATTTTGGTCTGCCGTTTCCATAATCTAGTTTTGGTAAAGTTCGGAACAAGGAATCAATGTAAACAAATAGTAAAATTTTGTAATTCGAACGCGAATCTTCAATTCGAATCAAAACTTTACCTTTCCTGCTTTGGAAAGGTTCCCTTTCGAACCATGTTGCTTCTATTTCGAATTCAAGCTAGCTAGTCGAAATAAACGGCAGACCAAAATTTTTACGTCGTTAGGTCGTCGTCAGGGAGCTTTTTATCAGCATGCTTTGCAGCAAAACACAACAGAGTCCTTGGAGCCGCCATCTTTAGCGTTATTATCTACTTCTGTCTCCAATTTAGGTTCTGTTCTCCTTCTGAGTTCTCGGACTCTCTTGGGGTTTGCTAAAGGCTTAACATCCTGTACAAGAAATGCTTTTTGGCTTACTTAAACTTAACGATTTTTGTCATTTTTTCTATGATTTACTGTAGCGTTATGTAGAAACAAAGCCTAGTTTGTGATAATATCGTTTTGAGTGATTTTACGAATTTCCTTCGCAGCGTCATCCAATTGGTGATCGCAGTCTATCCGCCGTCAATTCATTTCTCGATGCAATGGCTTTCAAAGCAACGCATTTTATCAGTCAGCTATGCGAAGATCAAATGCAGCTAGCTAAACAGGTTCATTGAATTTGATTTAGTACTTCAAAATCAACGCAAAGGAAACTTGTTTGGACTCCATGAGATCTTTTGCACTGTCTTTCGTTGCATTTCTTTTTGCTAGAGATCTTTTTCATACCCCTCCAAATTTTGAATTGCCCAAATCTCCTGAGTTATAGATAGCTGACCCTTTACTTTATCGTGAAATTAAAACATTGCAACCTTTGCCGAAAAGTTGTTTTTTATATTAATGATCTATTCTGTGTTCTAACTTTTGCATTCAAGGCTGTTCTCTTTGAATTATGCGCAGTTGTATTGTATATTACAGATTTTTCACAAAAGAATAACTCACAGTTTATATGCAGTCTGGAAACATAGACTGATCTTGTAAAAGTGTAATGTTCTCTTCTCACCACTGAACATCATCTCCCAACACATCTTTTTAACTCAGAAAATAAATCGTTCTCTCTTCAGCTTTGGGCAGGCCATTCTGTTTTATCATATACAGCGGACGAGCCTATGAAAAATAAGAAAGATAAACCACGCCCACCGACGAGAAAACCGGGTGAAGAAAGTAGAAAGAAAAGCGTCGAAGACGTTAAAGCGTAAGTCACCATAGTAGTATCAAGCGATTTTTAAGTATTTGGTCGAAAGTATCATCAATAGAATACGTTAAAATACCATAAAATACGAATAGGTACGTAGGAGATTAAGAAATAAACTTTGTTTGGATCTATCTGTCAATTTGCCATGACAAGTTCATATGTTTAGCGATTTTTTGCATCAGTATTATTAAGATATTGTTATTAATGTGGTTTATTAGCTAGATTTTCATCCTCTTTTTCGAAAGCTTCTAAAGCTTATGACCGGACCAAACCAAGTCAAAGAATAAGGAAACCACAATCGCTAGTAATGAGGCTAAATTTTGAAATCAGTCCAAAATTTGCAAATCAAACATTTATGTAATTATATTCAGGAGCAAGGATGGATATGTCCCGTTGAAATTTTGGGGCTAATATTTACTTCCAGAAATGTTTCTTTTTATAGGATCGAAGTGAAACTGCAAGGCCAAAAGGATTTGCTAATTGCCCTTAGTCATTCAAAGGAACTCAATGTTTGGGAACATATGTTCACTCCGAAAGAATATCTTGTCTCTCACCTCGAAGAGTTCTTTAGCAAGTAAGACCTGTTTTGTGTCTATTTTGTTTACCATATACTAAAGAGAAAACTACAGTTGTGTACTTGTTGAACTCTGTTTATTTGTACGTGTGCTTGTTCTCAGCTACCTATTAACATCTAAAATTGCAACGTAGCTACAGAAATATAATCAGAAGAGGTCTGCTTTAAGAGATCTATTCCCAGCGTTAAACAAAAGCTCGTTGTGTTACCTAATATGAAACTCTGTGATATCAACCGTCGAGCTTGCTTTTCTCGATGGTAAAATTGTGATATCTTCCTCCTAGGACTGTTACAAAGCTTGCGAATTACAGTGAATCAACTCAAGAAATTGCTCGACCAAGTTTACTGCTGCGAGATATCAAGGTCTACATGACTACTTTCTACCGTGTAGAAGAATCAGGTAACTATTTAGTTTTTCATTTATTCGAATTTTTTTCCGCAGAGACACCCCGTAAGCGTTTGCAAGTTACAAAGAATAGGAGAAAAGTTGTACAAGGCAACTAAAAAATTATCTAGCATGGAGCTTGCAGAAAACGGATACCAAAGGAATAAGTTAACTTTGTCCAGCATAAGGCGACACTTCTATGAACTGTTCTTAAACAGAATTTGGCTCGCTTTGAAATATTAAAATTCAGGTACAAGATTCTAGGCCCGTGATATAAGAATAAGTAAATCAATGAAGATGTTCAAATTGAAATGAATTTGAATTGAAATATAAATGCCAGTGTAACATAAAAAGCAATGCATTGACTACAAATTTTGGGTAACCAGGAATACCTTCGAGATTTTGTTTATGTGAATTCAATCTGTCTCTTGTAGCAAATGTAGACATGGGCAGGATTTTCAATGCAACGTTACTACAGCAGACACAGAATATGGATAATTCAGGTGGACCAACGCTCACTAGTTCATACACATCATGGTATGTTATGGGCATTGAAATCCTTTTTAGCATTCTAGTAACTTGCTCTTTGGGCAGTAAAGATATCAATTCTCAACATAGTAAGACTACTAGAAGTAGCCGAGGCTGAATCTCTAGACAAGGCAGCAAACATTGTTTGGTAAAGGTTCGAGACTTTGAATGTTTTCCGTTTGGCTGCCCCCATCAAAAATTCATTTTTAGGCATAATTTTTTATAGGAAGTTTTTTAGAAAGTTCTGAAGAGTTTGTAAGAAGGATCATCCTATTCGCAAGCCAGATAAATATTAATGACCAAATGAACAAAAAGCTTATTGAAAATCAAAAGTGCACATGGTTGTCGAACGATGTATGCTCGTTTTCCAGAGAGCTCCCTAGCATGCAGTTTATAGTTATATGTCCCTCGAAAGATTACCATCCAACAGGTATTGTAAAGAGATCATTTCTTTGCCTTATTGCAGATGCGATTTTCACAAGGTTTTGGTTTCTCATCAGGTACATTGATGTTTTCCTGAAAAAAGTAACCAGTGGTGCTGGGATCGTATTTTCTCCTGCTAGACAATCTTTTATAACCAGAGCTAAATCCAATTTGAAAGCGGAAAATTACACTGATACCACAGGTAAGGAAAACCTATTGCATGCAATACTATGTAGTTATGTTTGCATCTTCGCATCTCTGTTTGATTTGAGCCGCATAATGACAAGAACAGTAAACTATTGCTCAATTTATTTGCCAATTTTATACCGGGTGTCCCAAATAAAAGGTAACAGATTTGATCAGGGCTAGCAATGCCAATTTAGCTCCAACCAATTCGCAATAACTTTTAAACTAATCCTGAAGAGTTAAATTGAACGTAGATACCTTGCTGGTTGATATCTGTGCTTCCAACGTTGAAATATTAATCTTGAAAGTTTAAATTTGCCTTCACCTCCAAACCAAAGCTTTGTCGCTTTGGCCAAAGCAAATCTTGAAGCACAGCGAATAGATCAATAATAGCCTTGATAAAATCTGAACAAAAATTAGATTATATTATACGGTATTTGCTAGAGCTCACCTATTATGCATTTCTTAATTTTTCTTTAATGTTGATTCGTAATTTCGCTGTGCTTCAGGAATTTGCTTAGGCCAAAACGCCAAAGCTCTGGTTTGGAGGTGGAGTCAAATTTGAACTTTCTAAAATAATATTTCAACTTTTAAGCACCAATATCAATAAACAAGGTACCTATGTTCAAGTTAAATTTTCAGGATTGGCTTAAAAGTTATTGCGAATTGATTGGAGCTAAATTGGCATCGCTAGCCCTGATCAAATCTGTTACCTTTTATTTGGGACACCCGGTACTAAAAATAACCAAACCGTTTTCAGTAAATCAAAATTTGAACTGCTATATGTTATTTGTTAAAGACCCATTACTAACCATGATCCTTTGTAGCGCCAAAGTCGACTTTCACCTGATGCGAATTGTCAATTAGTATGCATCTCAAAACGATCACAGCTGGCTTTTCCGTGCCAATTTGCGATGAGTATTGATGCTAGACTAATTCTGTGTTATGATAGCTGGCTAAAGAAGGATGATTCATTGTTCTGTTGAAATAGCCGGAGAACTTCATCAGCACATTTAAGACCCAAAGCTAACCATGATCCTTCGTGGCGCCAAAGTCGACTTTCGTACAATCTGGAAGTTTCATTTTTGGCCTAGGTTCTGTTTTTCTTGGTTTTCATTTGGCGCGCAAATGATCATGGTTGACAATGGGCCTCTAAAGAAAATGTTTTCTTTTAAGGCAATTTAAATCCAACGGGGGAATTTTAAGGCACTTTTATTATAATTTAGTATGGATGCCAAAGTTATTTTGAAGGGGAGTACAGTAGCAGAAAAGCAGTCGTATTGTAGTATGCAAACATGGCAATGGAAAATTTTATTCAGTTTCAATTTTAATTTCATGTATATTCTCAGCTAAAACTACGATACAAAAAACTACAAATGATGCTACTCATACTACGGAAAAAAGCTTTCAACATAATCTATCATAACGGAGCATCTAAGAACAATGTTAAAGTCTTCGATGGTTTATAATATGTTTTCTCGTGAAGGTGGCTTTTAAGAAGTAGGTTCTCTAATGAAAGGATGTTGAAGAAGTCCTGTTCTTTTGCAGAAATGAGAGCTTTGGCAGAACTACTTGGGGCCTACGGTGTCAAATATTTCAGTCGGAAAATGATGTCACAAATCACTGCACAGCTCGATCAACTCAAGGTATTGATAAACAGTTTTTTTAATTTAGGAGGGGAGGCTAGTCTGCATTTTAGCGGACCAGCTTTTAATATCGGCAAGTTATGTGTCGTGGGGGAAGGGTTAGGGTCAGGTTTAGGTTTTGGAAAAGGGTTTTTAGGGTAGTTAGGGTTAGTTAGGGTTAGTTAGGGAAAGTTAGGGTTAGTTAGGGTAAGGTAGGGTTCAGTTAGGGTTCAGTTAGGGTTGGTTAGGGTATTTGGTCAAATACGTTCTCGAGAGATATGACATAAAGTTGGTCCGCTAAAGGGCAGTCGTCCCGGCGGGGAAACCCGTTTATTTTACCAAAGTGTGTGTAATTAATGAAGCATTGCTATGAAGAAGTTTTAATCCAAGTTTGTTTTAATTCCTTAGCAAATCGTCATTTACAACAAAGATGAACTTATTGTGTTAAAAGAGAACTTCAATAATCCTACGATTAGCCTCGAATACGTGAAGAAGCTGCGAAGTAAGTAACATACTGATTTATTTTAGTTAGTTGACGTACTAAATATTTTTGCAGGATTGTGCTCCACAGTATCACTTCGAAAGGTCAATGGGGGCAGGAATAAAAAAGCAGACCGGAAATCTTCTTGATATTATTAATAGTACCTAAATTTAAATAAAATCTTCCTTCCTATGCTTTGATAAACTACGGGTGTGTATAGTTTTTCTAGGCCTTGCAGCTTGGCTAAATAATATCAGCTGTTGATTTGATTAAAGACAGTTTTATCAATTGTTCTAATACTTTTTACAGGTGTCGATGATGTAATCGCCCGAACGACGATCATTGGAGTGATTCTGTGTTTCAGAGCCTTGCTCAACAGTGGATTGAGCGATGTAAGTGTTTATAACTGGAATCTCTAAATATCATCTTAGAAACTTGGTAAAATATATAACTATAAACTTGGTGTTTTGAGATTTGGATGACAACAGATTACCAGGATAGAAAAATACTAGGATATATATATATATCCTAGTAGTTTTCGTTGTCCAAATCTTTCTCCATCAAGTTTGTCATTTTAGATGTATTCTTTAAATCTGTGCCCCATTTCCCACCCTCTGCATCTCCTTTTTATAAGTACGGTAGGCCAGATTGATATATGCCCCCTCCTGCAAATTGAGATAATTTTTCTTTTGATCTCGTTACTTGTCAATGAAAGTTGATGATAATCTTCCAAACTCTCGAATCCGAAATAGTCGTACCCCCCCCCCCCGCTTATTATTTTTTTGAAAAAAATCCACCCAGGACATCCTTATTCCAGACCCCCCCCGTTTATTGATTTTACAGCTTCTTGAATTGTGAAACATGTGAAATCATCTTTCCTGAAATGTGATTTGAACTGTATTTCTCATTTTAATAATTCTTCTGTAATTCTTAATTCGTTTTGTGATTTTCTTTACAATCAAAAGCACTCTTATGTACTAATTTCAGGCCCCCTTCATCAAGGTTCAGAACATGTTCCACCCACCCCGTTTATGCTGGACTCGAGTATATAAATATTAGTTGAATTTTTTTTGTCGAGTCAAATAATGGCAGCAAATAATCTTGAAAATGAAAAAGAAATGTATCTAACATTGAATCGATTTTTTCTGTTTCAGGTCTTGGGTCATCGAGCATCCTTCCTGATGAAAGTTTTGAAAGATTTCGAAGATAATAACCCTCGTGACGACTTAACCGTATGTATCTTATTTCACATGTTTATTCCCAGGTAATCTTGAACGACTTGTTGCCAAGAAATGGTTTACTTGAAAAGTCTTGGGTTTTAAAGAAAGAAACTTGCCTCTTTAATGTGTAAATCCACAGTTAATGCTCGCTAAGGCCAGTTTCCAGTCAGTGGAATTTTCCGAGCGGGCGAAAATTGTATTGTTTATGACAGAAAATGTCGCTTAGCAATTGAATAGAAATTTAAGGTTGAATGACTTTTGATTGTATAAAATTCCGTCCGCTCGGAAAATCCCACTGACTGGAGATCAGCTTTTACGTTGAAGCTTCTTGCAGCAGTGGAAAAAGGAAAGTTCGGTAATTTTGTTCCTGACACAAGATTATAAAAAAAGTGAAATGTGAGATCACTTGTAGATACTAAAACTCAGCAAAATATACCTTTTTGTATTCAAAGCTCTTTGCACAGTCTCACACTGGAAACAATCTTGTTATTGCCATACGAGGGATTAAAACAAGCTTTGTTAAACAGTTGCGAGGTGTTTTTCATCATGGAATCACGCGCGATAGGAAACGAGTTTGGTGTTTGACTCACCTGTAATTTATGTATTAATTCTCTTGCCTTCTGCTTGTTATTCAGCTTGAAACAGGCCTAAATGAGCCCGCAGCTAGCTCCATGTGAGCTTCCGCCATTTTGTTGTGTCGACTAAGCTCACATGGAGCTGCGGGCTCTTTTAAGCCTGTTTCAAGCTGAATAACAAGCAGAAGGCAAGATAATTAATACATAAATTACAGGCGAGTCAAACACCAAACTCGTTTCCTATCGCGCGTGATGGAATGAATAACAATCAATCAAAGCATAGGGTTCAAATCTTTAGAAAATGTGGTGTAGAATTCTATTACATCTTGCCTTGAACTGAATGTCTTGAAAGGAACTTAGGGTGCTTTGCTGCAATTCTACCGTGGACATTTATTGATATCTTCATTATTTTATAAATTGCGGCATTTATTATATTTGAGGCTGTGACGTCATCAAATTTCTAAATCGTTAACCAGGAAAGCGACAGATTTCTGCTTGCCACCATATTGTGGGCCTTCACGAGCAATGGTTTTCTTGAAGATTGTATCATTTTTCCTCTATTAATTTAAGATTTACGATGCTGTAGATGTTTTCAAAATTCTCCATGAATTCTTTGAATAAAAGAGAAAAAAAACAGCCATTTTGAAATTTACCAATATTTAAAGAAATTCCGCGCTAGAATTTACAGCAAAAGTACCTGAAGTTCCTTTGAGGCCATTCAATTCAAAGAAAGCGATAATAGAATTTAAAATCACTTTTTAATATTTGAACCCTAAGCTGTCTATCAATCATTTAATCATGTTTCCTTTCACCAGCGGTTAACGCCAATGATCTTAATTGATCCCGTGTGTTATATGCTAAGTTGTATTTTGGTAATTTCATACCTTCTTGTTATAAGCCATTATTTTAAACACACTTACACATTTTTCTTTTTGTTGTTATTTTTCTTTTTGTTGTTATATGAGATAACAACAAAAAGAAAAATAACAACAAAAAGAAACATGTGTAAGTGTGTTTAAAATAATGGTTTATAACAAGAAGGTATGAAATTACCAAAATATAAATCATTTAATCAATAATTCAATCAATCAATCAATCAATCAATCAATCGATCATTTTTTTTCTAGGTCACTCATGAGATGGTTCAAGCATCAGGAAAAGAGGCAGAGATTGATGCTGAGTTATATCATGCCATCAAAAATGCCGGTAGGTATTTTCAGATTCATTCGGGCATTTTCTAGTTCATACCAAAATTATTTTTTTTGCATCCACAAAACCTATCATAGTTTCAATTTTTTACAAGCCTAATGAAGTTTTATGATTTTCATTGAAATTAGGGTTGCAATATAATTACTGAAAAATATTGTAATTTCGGGACGAGTGCACTTTAGCGGACCAGCTTTATGTCATATCTCTCGGGAACGTGTTTGAACAAATACCATACTAACCCTAACTAAACCTTACCTTACCCTAACTAACTCTAACATACCCTAACTAAGCCTACCTTACCCTAACTAACCCTAACTTACCCTAAAACCCCTTTTCTAAAACCTAACCCAAACCCTTACCCCATGACACATAACTTGCCCATATTGAAAGCTGATCCGCTAAAGTGCAGACTAGCCGTAATTTCTTCTGTAGAACTCTGTCTGCTTGAAGTAGAAATGTTTGAATTGTTTTCTTTTAAAAATGAAGGCCATTTTGGAAATCTATATAAATTCACGCGCCATATAGGATGCGTGGATAATCATTAAAATCATTAATGTTAAAAAAATGATATAATCTCACTTTCTCGTGTCTCTTCTGCCCATTTTATTATTCGCCTTGTATTCACAGCTCCGAATTTAAGCCCTCCTTCGGTCGCATGCTTTACACGGCTGCAACAACAACAACCTAAAAAGCGCCACCGCAAATCGATATTTTAAGGGGGATTAACTGATCATTGATTGATCAATCAAATCAATTTTTGGGAGTGATTCAACGTTCGATTTGAATATGAAGAAATCATTGTTTAAAAGTCAAATGTAAGACTGAAATATCCGAGAATTTTTAGTTATTATGAATTTTATTATTTTACAGAAAAGGACGACGAAGACAACAGTATCTGGGATCTGCTAATGGTAATTTGTTATAATTATTTATTATTATTATTATTGATCGTTTATCATTTGGATCATTCTCGCCTTTTGATAGTCTTTATCAAGAAAATTATCGGTTTTTATTTGACTTTCAGGTTCTTTGGGCAACCACCATTCCTTCTTTGGCCTACAAGGATGCCACCGAATATAATCCATCTATCGAAGGTAAATGGTTGTTTTGCAGATCTGAAATTTTTATTTTTGCCAGTTTCAATAAACCATAAATAATTTAGGGCTAGAGTGCAGTTTAGCGGGCGGAATTCGAATATTATGTTGTTGTATGTCATGCGGTAAGGGTTAGGGTTAATTTTAGAAAAGGGTTTTTAGGTTTAGTTAGGGTTAGGTTTAGTTAGGGTTAGTTAGGGTAAGTTAGGGTTAGTTAGGGTTTGGGGTTTGTTTCTGCAAAAGGAATATGACATTTAGCTCCGCCCGCTAAACTGCACTCTTCCCTAATTTAGAATGTTGAGCTTTAGAATGTTGAGCTGTGGCGTTGCAAGGAAACTGAAGTAGAAGCAAGGAAACTGAAGTAGAGGCAAGGAAACTTAAAGCTGGGGAACGTAAGGCTAGGCTAGAACCATGGCCTAAATTTGGAGCAGTTATTTCTCAAGATTTCGTATCAACTTCATTAGCAACTAAAAAGAAGGAAAGACCTTGTAAAGTGTTAGAGGCTCAAAGGACGCAGTAGACTCCTTTTAAATAGAAACAATCATAGACACCCTTTTCTTTGTATCAGGTTGATTTTAGATCCTTAAGAGTTAAACACCTCTGTCAGGATAAACTAATAAATTGAAGGCTTCTCTTTCACTGTATGATCAAACGTAATATTCTCCTATTCATTCAACACATGATCAAAATTGTTTTTCTCCTATCTATTGTCGAAATATGATCAAAATATTTTTTCTCCTTCTGACAGCACACGAAAACAACGCACACTGCATGGCTAAAGCGATAAATTCATTAAGCCAGGCAATTTTTATGGTGAAACATATGGATACAAAGGAGAAAATGAAAGATTTCTTAGCAGTTGCATCATGCAGTTTGCTGCGACTTGGAATGGATCCACCTTCTAAAGACCTTATTCCAAGGCAACGAGAATCTACTTATATTATACTCGACTTGGTATGCACTTAATCCTTGACAATAAGATATTATTACTTTCGTATTTCCCTTCTTTGGAAACTTTTCCACAATAGAAGTATTGCTAGTGACTACTAGTACTAGTAAAAGATCCAAACTTCATTGAAGGTCGGCTGGGCCCAAACTTAGCCGCTTCAAAGTCGAAGATAAATACCTGCAATAAAGTGGCTCAAAAGACACTCAGAATTTGGCAAAAGGATGAAAAGACGGCTAAATAATCCAGAGTGAATACTTACCATACTAAACAAGTATCGTATAACTCTCGAAAGGTGTAAATAAATTGAAAATGAACCAAGTTTGCACAGAGATGTGACCGAGCCGCAAGATGTACAGCTGTCACTGTAGAGGAGAGGAGTCCCCGGATTTCCTACTTGTTGCCAAGGCTAGCAGAAGTGGCCGCGCTCTCCTCAGTCCCTTTCCCAAAATTGCGAAATGGTCTATTTAATGAAATTCATTTATTGTCTATTATATTTGGTAAAATTCGTAGTATGAAATGTTGCTAAGATAGTTTTGCTAAGATAGTTTTGCTCGATGCAAAAGACCGAAACGTGTTTGGCACACCGAGAACTTTCTAACTTATTTTATCAACGGTGCCGTGTATGTCAAAGAGTGGCTAAATGATTTTAACAAAGTGGCAAGCTGACAATAGTTACTATAGCCTAATTCGACTAAATTTCAACTAAATTTCCACTAAATTTTCAGCTAAACTTCTGCTTAATTTCGGCTTAATTTCGGCTAGATAGCAGAAATGACTGGGAAGATAAAATTGGCAAAAATCGGATATTAAAATAGCCGATCAATGGACACATAGCTTTGATGTTTTCACCAGGAAAGGATTTTAAATTAAAAATCAAATCAATGTTTTGGGTTTTTGCAGAGAGTAGATTTCCAGATGATACAATATGACAATGTCTGTTTGAATTTTTTTCAGATTGTGCAAGAATCGCCAGATCTAAGTGATGATGTTTTGGATCTTTGTTTCCCGTATGCTCTCATGAGAGAAGCCTATCAAATCATCTACAAGGTACTGGTGATTTGCGAGTTTTTTCTTTTTTTACGGTTCTCTAGTAGATATGCACATCTGTAGGAGAGTTTCATGCAAAGTATATTTAGAGGGGTGCAAGATCTCCATTTTGACGATTGTCTGTACGAATGAGAAAAAATGTCTTTGCAGGAGTCTTTTTCTTCTCAATTCTGAGGATGCTTATGTCATGTTTTCCATTTCGTCCCGTGGTCTTTGTCAGAAGGACGGGGAGCAATTTAAGGCCACTTTAAGATCTTAGGACTTTGCGAGTCATGTTGTCGCATGAAATTTGGGAATTTTGCGACAACTTTTGACTTGTTGTGGTTACTTCCCAAATCAAACCTTCGTAAGCAAATCTTCCATTTCCAAAATTCTACTCATAGAATTTAGAATATTTATATCAATTCATTTACGTCGTGAGATGATGTTTCCTAAATCTTTCAGTTGATCCCATGTCTTATACGACAAGTTGTAATTTGGCAATTTTATTTTCGTCACCATCGTTTCTAAGACACACACAATTATTTAACTATTAAATTAACCACTGTTACCTCACTTAGTTAATTAACAACGTTAAATTAACAATATTAATTATCTTTTCAGAAACAAAGAGTGTACACTGGACAATTCGCGAATGCGAAAACAGATCAAGAACAAAACTGAATAGCTTATTTCTAGCTCTCAGGTATTTTAGAGCCATTTTTTACATCGATCAATGCAATATTATTGCTCTCCTTTTTTATAAATAACTAGTTTTGTAAAGATCTATTAACGAATTTCGCCTTCGTTCATTTGGCACTTCAAGGAATTGTGGGTACTTGGGCATTAACTCGTCCACCCCTGGAGGTGCGTCTGCTCCAGTGATAAGCAATAGGAAATGTCAGATTTTCAGGACGTTAAATCTTTGCATTTTCATTTATTCCAAAGGTTATATGCTTGATATTGTAGTCTGTTAAATGAAAGCTTTAGTTTTGAGGAAAAGTTCTTGAGTTGAGTCCTTCTGAGGAAGTTTTGTGACTAAAGATACCCCCTTGCAAAAAGATACTTTGTATTAGTTTTAGCCCTGAAATGATCGTCTCGCCGGGTGTACAGAGTTAATACAATCTCGCAAGAGGGCATTGTCGATCACCGCCGTTGCAGAGACGTAGGAACCGGGGGGGGGCACTGGGGGCACGTGCCCATCAAGATTTTGCAATAAACGAGAAATTGCCCTTTTTGTTTGAGGAAATGCCCCTCTAGCCTAATGAAAAAAGTTCCCTTGACGTGTCGTGCCCCTCCAAGTTTAAGATGCTTCCTACGGCCCCGCGCCGTTGCCAATTCGTTTGAGTTCTGCAGATCTCTGCAGGCGTATCTTTCCTGGTGGTGTCAATGATTGCTCCTGCGGCCATCATTTACTCGGATAATGAAACTAAGACAGCTAAGAATCCTTTGAAGGCGAACTATTGATTATTGCAAACCTGTCACATCCAGAAAATAGAGAACTTTTTAGAAACCGAGGCTGGAAGAGTAGCGAATCTTTCCTTTCCACACAAACTGGAGGAATTAAAATTTCCTCACAAGGTTCAACCAAATTTTGTTTTGGGAATTAAAGCATTTGGAAAGAATTTAAACTATCCAGGTCAACCTTTTCAAAGTTTGCATCCCACTGGAGCGATTCCAATCCACCAAAAAGCAGCGTAATCCTATTCGGCTCTTGTCAAATACAACCTAACCCTCTCCTTAGTTTACTTAAAGTTTTCATGAATTATGCAAAAAACAATCAGTCGTGATGCGGCGACATTTAGAATTAAAATGTTTTAATAATTTGTTGAAACGTTACAAGGCGTAACACGGCATTTGCTTTAATCGTGCCGGTTAGACTCGTTGCATAATGACCATTTCAGAATTTGGGGTCATAGAGAGGGATGAAGATTGGGAGCAATTAGGGAATGCTTCGGAGCCTAACAAATAAGACGCTTTTAAAGATGAGTAGAGAGACATGGAAATAGACATCTTGAGCTTTCCTGGGGCCTTCGTGTTTGTCAGTAGTCTTGACACAATCCACGTATCCTGTAGCGAGACTGAAGCTGTCAACTTGACATGGGAATCATTTTCCAGACAATGAATCTTGATAAGCCCCTTAACAGCGTGAATAGCCAAGAAAGGCTCAAATTTACGTCTTAGAATCGAGCCCGAAGTTAAAAGATCTGCCATCGGCTACAGCCCCAGGCATCCTGACACTTAATAGTTGCATGCGCATGAGAAACTGATCATAGTTCGTGACTAAATCTATTTTGTATTGTTGGATATCCAAGCTCAAAGTCCATTCGACATTTATCTGCATTTCCCGTTTCCAGCTGTTCCCAGCGGCACGTTATGTCATAGCTTTCGATTAAATTTTTTAAATATGTTATCAAATTTATGGAATGATAAAATCCATACAATAGGTAGTTATTCATTCCAGTTGGGACTTTACATCGTGGAATTTATGTACCCAAAATTGGGCATAAGACACATGCCATTGGAAAATATTGTTCTACTGGCAGAAAGCATTACAGAGCAAGTGCATTCAGCAAAAGGTACCTGCGATGGATGGAACTCGGTATTCTCAGATCTAGTTAGCCTCTTTCTTCAATAGACCATTTTGACATTTAGAAAAAGGGTCTGGGGAGAGCAATATTTTTTCTGGTAAATGGCAATATCTTTGTTGTACAATAGATCCTTCTGCAGTCGATGCGAAGGCGCTGTTCGTGCTGCATCTCGGGATCGCATGGGGGTTTCGAAGTCAGATTCGAATTCGAAACCTCCCAAGCAATACCGAGATGCATGACGAACTTCGCATTCGACTGCGGAATTGTCTCTTAAGACTTGTCTTTCGAAATTCGAATTTCTTCCGTTCCAATAATTGTTTATGTACTTTAACAGGAAAACATAGTCCTGACACACGGTTCCTGAACGGAGGAGATCCCTAAAAACAAAGGGAAAACGAAAATGAATACCACACTCAAAACACACCCATATATGAGGAATGTCCTCGCCCAATGGATATTTTTGTATTTAGGTGGTAGTTAATGAAAATGCTGGAAGCCCAGACGGTATCTAGGAGTTGAGGCATCCATAGGACCCTCCCAGGGGGCTCCCAGGTTGCTGTAGTCTTAGATCAGGAGTAAATAGTAGTGATCTTATAAAAGCAGTTAAGAATTGAGAAAATGTAAAAACAGTGAAGTTGGTTGATGTCATTAAGCTAAATGAAGATATGAATAATCGTGATTTAGGAATCCTTCATGACATTTAACTGAACACTTGAGTATTTTTATAAAATTTAAAAGTATGTTCTCATGATTATGTTACCATATTATACACTACAAATCCTAACTTTTCTTTGATCTTTTGATTCGTATTCTACCAGATATTCGAGTTGTTATAGGCAGAATAAATACCCCCAAGGTTCCAGAGCCTCGGCGAAGGTCAGAAAGAAAAAGTAAATGTTGGAACGTAAACACAGGTTTGTGGGTTCCTCATCTTTTCATTTTCCACCTTTTATTTCATTCAGGCTCTCGAACTCAAGGCAGAAACATTTCATCCCAAAGCCACATTTTATAGAAAGAGAGTTAAGAAATTTTGCAATATAACCCAATACCTAATTCAAATCTCTACAGAAAAGTGATATTTTCTTTCTACTTGACTTTCTATTCAGATAACCTTGTAACGCTGCATCGTTGGTTGTTCTTCTTAATAATTTAACAGAAAAGTAGGTCCATGAAGGCGAGCACTGAGATAAAGTAATGTTTTGCATAATAAACTAAGAAATTACAATTGCTGAAACATGTTGTCGTTTTGTTAAACACAAAGGTAAAAACTACGAAACGATGCAGTTGCAATTTGAATAAATGTCTAATTCTATTCTACAATCTACGAGAAATTTTGTTTATTTGTTTTCGTATCAAAGCTCTTTAAGAAAAGGATTCTATAAAATCTAATGTACATCTTATAAGATATACACAATGTATACATGAAATAGAATAAAATATAAAAGGTATGCCAGGGCTGCAGTAAGTTTTCTCATTAAATGACAGTTTCTCTATCTGCGTATAAATGGTGTTTGTCTGATAATCGTTCTAAGTCACAGTGTAAACTTTCAAAAGGATCTCCCATGCCAAAGTCAGAAGCTTTACCATTTTGAAAGGATAGTTTCTCTTTATCTAATGACACTTGAATGTTCGTCACACTAAAATCACGAGTTGCTTTCAACATTGAACGTTTTTCCAGATCTGCGTCTATGCATCCGGACTGCTCGGAATGTTCATCCGGTAGATCTTTGAAAGGATTCAGTTCTCTAGAGGCGTATTGTCGTTTTTGTCGATAATCCAATATTTTTACAATAAACAGCAAACTGCTAGCCAAAGCGAAAGTGCTCCCTGATAAATAAAAGGCTGCTTTGTATGACGATGTCTTTTCACGAAGCCAGCCTAGAAGGGAAGGAATAGTAATCAGTTTTTGCCCCGAAAGCCTTTGGAATAAAACCAATCGATATCTTTCCACTCGACCTACAATAGGCAATAATGCTAAAGATGGCAGCCCCAAAGACTCTGTTGTGTTTTGCAGCAAAGCATGCTGTTAAAAGCTCCGTGACGACCACCTAACGACATACAAATTTCGGTCTGCCGTTTCGACTAGCTAGCTTGAATTCGAATCGTCCTTGAATTCGAATGCAGCATGGTTCGAAAGGAACCTTTCCAAAGCAGAAAAACTAAAGGTTTGATTCGAATTGAAGTTTTCATCATAGATTCGCGTTCGAATTACAAAATTTTCCTATTTGTTTACATTGATTACTTCTTCCAAACTTTACCACAGCTAGCTAGTCGAAACGGCAGGACAAAATTTGTGTGTCGTTAGGTAGTCGTCAGGGAGCTTTTTACCAGCATGCTTTGCGCGGCCGTCATCTTTAGCGTTATTGTCTATACGAGGCATTGTAAACGTCTCCAGATCCCTGGACAGAATTTGCAAAAAGCGGGCGTTCATTGCGCTGCTCTCAAGCACCTGCCGAAATTCATCAGCTACCAACACTGGATCGTTTCTCAAAACACAACTCCCCCGAAGAACAGCAATGCTTAGGTTTTATAGGGCTTGACATTTTTATGATTGTTAGTAGTTGTTGTTGTAGTTGTATGTTGCTATATATTTTGATTTGCTGAATAGTTGATTTTTGTATAAAGAATAAGAAATGAAAATAAAAATGGAAAAACGCTGCGAACACGGGTGGGGTTATACCGAATGGAGGGTCGAATCCTAGCCATAATTTGACGTACACGTATTTAAAAAAAAACTCTCTATAAGTAAACTCAACTGGCAGATCTTGGGGCAAACGTATTTAAGAAAATTTTATTTTAGTCGTGAATACTGGAACAACATTATTTAAGAAACTATTTTTATTTAGTCTAGAAAATCTAAAGTATATTTTCACTTTCACTTGATTCTAGTGCTGTATTATTCGAAAAGTACTCGAGTAATTTCTACAAGGTAGCATGGTTTCGTAAAATTTCATTGTGAATGAAATGTTCTCGGGGGCACAGGATTTAAACATCAAGAATGTTTTGAAACTTCTAAGAAACCCCTAAGAAACTCTGAGTACTGAGTACTCAAATAATTAGAGTTTTAGGAAACTTTCAGTACTCGGTCACTGTCTTTGTTTCTTTTAAAAATGTCCGTGCAGGGAAACTTACATTGAAATGATTAATAACAGAGTTTACCTGCAATGGGAGGTCCTGCCAAGACAGCTGGTGAAAAGCACATCAAAAATACGCTATAAGCTCTGACAACGCTTTTATTTCCAACCAGATGGCGAATCGCGAGTACACAAGCTCCATTTGAATTTCCAAGACAAAACCCCCATCCAACTGAATAAAAAACCAAACCAGCGAAATTCGTAGCAAATGGACACAGGAAGCTTCCTATAGCCAATCCAAGCCAAGAGATCTGATAAAACGTGATGGCATATGAATCGAAATGTGCGAGAAGTTTCCCTACGAATATTTTACCAAAGGATTCGGCGATTGCTAATATTCCAGGTAGTAATGCACTTCGAGTATCGGAGATGCCAAAATCGCCAGCCAGCCGAGTCTGAAAGATAAATAGATTTTGCTTTATTTGTCCCTGGGCTCAAGATTGGTTCAATAAGGTACTTGCTTTTTGTAAGAACAAAAATCTGGTTATTTCGACTTGATAAAATGAGGAAGGTTTCACTAACGAAATTGGTATCCGGAGGAAGGTTTGACCCATTTCTGGACTTTGATTTTTTCGCGGTAACTCTGGAGGTAGCCAGAACATATTTGCAAAAGCTTTTGACAGCTTCGAGTCGTTTCTCGGGTTATTGAATTATTAAACAATTTTGCGGTCCCAGAGACCCAAATTCTTATTTCATTCAATTAGGATTTGAGTCTCTTTAACCAAAAAAGGTCAACGATAGTTACTTACCAAATGAACAAAAGTGACAAGGTACATCGTATGATATACGAACGAGGCTACAAGCAGCATGCAGAATGGTTTATTTCGAGTAAGAGGCGGATATTTGTCATCTATGTCAATGTCCTGTTCTTCAGTTTTTGATTTTGTTTCTTTCGTTTTTTCCTCCTTGAAAGTGATGCCACATAAGAATAACAGAATTGCACTACCAGATAGTACTTGCATACCAATTTTAAAGGCGAATTTTCTGAAAATCAGTTCCTTCAAACTTGACAGTGCAAGCGAGCCGATACTTGCTCCACTAAGGACTATACCAAGTGGCAACGAGTAATTCTTTCCAAAATAATGCGGCAGTATAAACATTGATGCTGCTTGACAAAGGCTGTGGCCAATCGAAACCATTACGCCGATCGTAACATACAAAATTCGTATCGATGTTGCGAAAGCTGAAGTGAACAGGCCTAGACCGAATAATATTGAGCCAATGAGCATTATCTTACGTTGTCCGATGCGTTCTCCAAGGCGATAAGTTAGTGGTGATATGAAATAGGTGATGCAGAATGACATCGATGCAACCCAAGCTAGAAGATGGAAAATGGATATTATCAAAAAACACCGTGTTGTCTAGAATAGCGTTAAAAACGGACACAGGCCTACTTGCTAAAATTTCCAACTGACACTGAAGGAGGCATCCATAAAATACGAAAGCATCATTTCCCGATTTTCGGATCCCACTACCCCCTCCCCCTTTGTACACTTTTTGAATAGGAGGCAATCTATATGGAGCTTCACTGGCCGCATCAATAGTCACAATAAAATTATCAGATGATACTCGTTTGTAATCATTTCAAAACAAGAATAAAAGCAGGGAACTAATTTTGATTAAGTCAATAGATTGTTGCCTTTGCAAAAGTTGTCATAGTTGTTGTTGATGCGGTGTTTCTGCTTGTATATTTTATACACATGTCTTTATCAAACAAATAATAATTCGAGACATTTCAGAAATATATTAGGGGCCACATGCACTTTAAATGTTTCAATCTTCATCTTCTTCAGTAACTGCTCCATTAATTTTGCATCGAATTTCTGACAAAGGAGTGTTCAGACTTTCTTTTTACGAGAGCTTAGTTAGACTGTTTTGGCAGAATTGAATGCAAGTCCAACATAGACTGGACTTGCCCAAGTCGTCTTGTAAGAAAGTCGTCTTTCTTTTTTACAAGACGACTTGGGCAAGTTCAAACATAGACCGGTTGGGGCCTCGCCTGTCAGACCTCGGGCCTCTTAGCGGAAGTAAAATTATGGCTATCATCGGGGACTATGATAGACCTCGACAATTTGTTTGGACGTGCCGAAAGTTTAGGACAAGATTTTGTCAGTTATTATAGTAATTTTCATGCTCGTTCGTATTTCGTAAAGAACTTGTTTAGACTGCGGAGGATCCTAGAGTTTTAGTGGGCACACCGGCAAAACATCTTGAATGACTTGAAGTTATTTTCTAATCTAACCCTTTCTAGCTGATAAATATTATTTTGAGTCAGCCATCGAAATTTTTAATTAGAAAATTTGAACTTTTGATTGCTTCTAGCAGCAAACAAGGTCCATCAACGGATACAATTACCGTATGTTAAAAAAAAATGTGCAAGAATTAATACCTGTTTTGGCATCCCCTTCGCCAAACACTCTCAGGATTTCAACGTACATAGGACCAAATGACCCATAAAAGCTCATTGCCAGAAACTGCACCAAAAAACTCATGGCACAAATGAACCAAGCGTATGAGCGTCGGTTGGTGCAGTTAACTTTTTCCATATTTCCGTCATCCATATTTTGTAGTTGTCCAGGTTTCCTTTAAAATGATTGCATCAAAGCTCTTTACATCACTCCAACTTTGCTCCAAGTTATCGATCGACAAACTGGGTTTCCCTCTGCTTGACGCCTTGCACGTGACCACACAGGTTAAATTCGTTTTCCATCAACTGGTTTTCGTTATACATGAATCATAGAAAATATTGCGCAATCAGACCTGTCCAGCTTTGACCACTTTGACCATCTGACAGGACAATGGATACCTCAAAAGTACCGCCTGATTTGGTTAGCTTTGTCCTCGACTGAACTTTGGGCTTTCGATTGTGACGTAACATAACTTGCTTTTGTGTCTTTGAGGACATGCTCCCAGACAGGGCAGAAACTGTGTAACATTGTTGGTGGATCAAATTCTGAAGTAGCTGACAAAACTTTGGAAATGAAGGAAAAGGTCATTCATTCATAGTTCCAAAAGAAAGACTTGTTTCTCTCTTTTCGAGATTTCTGCCTTGCTCTTGCGCAAAAGTTCAGTCGATAAGTGGATGCATCTTTGAGATTATATGTTCGCCTTTTCAAACATTGATGATGGCTGCACGAAAATGCGGGAAGCAACAACAGCAACAAATCCCGCAAAAAATACGACACACAATCTTGTGTTGTTGTCGTTGTCGAACAGGTTGGCCAGCAAATGCAGCTGCAGTGACAACGGATAACGCGAAGAGAGAGAACGAAGGTATTAAACCACCCCGAAATCTTTAAACCATACATCAGTGAAGAATTAAAAGCTTGAAATGGCAACAAGAAGAAGAAACGCATCAGGAAAGCCGGGGAACACCGACAAAGAACGAGAAGCACCTGCTCATCATGCGGCCGACGAAAAAGGGCCTAAATCAAAGGGCACAAAAACAACATCGCCTCAGATTTATTCAAAAAGAGCACAGAAAATAATGAATAGCTCATATGCTTGGAATATCATCGGCTTTATAATTCTATTTGGATTTAGTTATTATTTAGTGGATTACTTGACAGATATTTACGACGAATCAATGGCCTCTCATGACGTTGAAGTGACACGCCTTTTTGTTGATGTTCCATGTTCCAAAGACTATGGAGCAAAATTCAAGGGTTGTACCCCAAAAAGATGTGGAAGATGCGTAATGGATAACCTATTTGATGAAGAGACAATCAGAAAACTTAGAGGTATCGCGGAGAAGGGAATGGCACATGGAGGGTCAAATGGGGGTGCAAGTGTTCTAGACCTCCACAGTGGTGCGCTCAGCAAGGCAGACAAATTTGTGAATATCTATCGCATGCCAAAGAAGGTTTTTACTGATGAAGATTTTCAAATTTATCGAAACATGAAAGACAAAATCCATACGACAATTGCCAAAGAATTTGACATCCCAAAATCCCAACTTTATCTCACGAATCCAACTTTTTTCTCAAGAATGGATGCGAGACCTGCAAAAACCAAACATGATGAATACTGGCATCCACACATTGATAAAATAACTTACAAGACATTTTATTACACTTCATTACTTTATCTTAGTGAATATGGCCGAGATTTTATGGGAGGGAAATTCACTTTTATTGATAAAAGATCTAATAAAACTGTGGAGCCAAGAATGGGACGGCTCTCATTTTTTACGTCAGGGTCAGAAAATCCACACTTTGTAGAGAAAGTTGTAAGTGGTAAAAGATTTGCAATAACTGTATCTTTCACGTGTGATCCGAAAGCTGCTATTAAAGACCCAGGACAGTAAACTTAAATACAGTTGTTGTTTTTTGTCATTCCTCTAACATGATGTGCCTGGTTTGATAGTTTAATGAAGGCGCTTTAAGCCAATTTTTATATTCAAGATCAAAATTCAACAAAATCATGTTACATTTACATTACAAGCATAACTTTTTGGGAAACATTGTATGTCTTTTATGCATATCTATTATTGAATCAGACTGCCTGATTGAATTAAAAATAGACAAAACGAAGCTCTAGTATTGTGTATATTTTCAATTTACTTCAATTCAATTAAATATTTCCCAGGAAATTATAAAGAAGACTGGATTAGGGCCAGCAAGGCAAAAAGGATGTTATTGTTTGGACAAGGAAAAATTTCTGTCATGCAATGTTCACAATTATGTAACTGCTTGAACAAACATTTTGCTTGGCAAGTAAATCCCAAATGCTTGGCAAATATTGTTTCCTTACTTTCCAAGGTCTTAAAACTCAGTAAATGCATATCTAAAAAGTTCAGATGAATGTAACTACCAAGGGTCATTACAGCCGAAGTTTCATTGGTTGGTTATCGTATTGCTGTTGTTTCTACGAACCAATCAGATCTCAATACCTATGCTCTCAACGCTCTCAACAAAGTTGCAGAGAGATGTGGAAATCAGTCTTGGCCATTGCAAACAATCACAACAACGAAGCAAGAGGTATTGAAATATTTGGAGCAATGGCGGCAACGATGCGGAGCTGCGAAACGAAGTTACTATTACGACCATTTTTGGCAAAAGAAATAGCAATATCACTCGCAAAGCAAATATTTGGATTAGAAGTAGAAGACTCATCAACTGCTAAAGAACTAGAAAGCTATGATGATCGTAATTTCTTAATGAAAGGCCAGATTTTGAATGGGCCTAAATCTGGAAGAAGTAAATTTCAAGGAGTTGGCTCGCAAAAGTATCTGTTCAAAGTGATGCACTCAAGAGAAACATACCGGCCAGAATTCTAGATGCCGTTGTTGGGGCGATGCAGCATTTGCATGGTCATTTAGGTAGAACTTATTGATTCCTTGATTGAAGATGGGTCGTCATTAATTAAGAGGAAGTACAGCTACTAAAAAGTGGACTTAACACTAAAACATTTTTAAGTTAAAGAAACTTAAGTGAAATATGGTTCAAATTTTTGAATAGTTTCTTAGAAAATATTCTCCATATTGTTTGGTGACCAGAGAGTTGATTGGGTTTCTTATAAAAGTTTCTTTTTAAAAACCAATGTGTTGTGTATCTAAAGGATTAAATTTTGTCCTTGCTTTTCCTGAAAAGAACTTTTTTGGTGAGGAATAAGGATCAATAATTTTTGTTTTGATATCTTGTTTCATTTTGTAGATAGTCATGGTCTTGCTTGTCCTGAGAATATCCCAGCTAGTAATGGGGATTTCAGTGTTGCAATGGATTTTCAAGCTTGTGAGACAGCTTTGGGAAAGCAAGACCACTCTTTGGTTGCGAAAATAAAGAGCCAAGAATTGCGAGGAGATGGATTTTGGAAGTCAACTTTTGATGCAAATGGAGATATCAATGTTGCACTGAAACATTATGTTCGGTATGTCTGATTCTTTATCTTTGGGAGAAGGGGCAGCGTTAGGGGGTGGACAGGGGGTAGACATGTCCAGGTTAAGTGTACCGGGTGAGTCAGAAAAAACAATCCCCGTTTGAAAGGCCACTGCTCCCTGGATATCAAAGCGATAATATTGACAAATACATTATTTAATAGTTGACATGTTCAAATATGATTTAAAATTTACCTGACTGAAATCGGCTACTCTGTTCTGAGATTATGAGTGATTTTCTGGAGAAAGCCCCTTCAAGAAACCTTCAAAACAGGCCTAAAATCACGAGCAAATTTTCCAAATATTTCTGCCTTACAGCAATGACTTGCACACTTGCACATGCTTTAGCACGTGTTATCCTCTTGGGAGGATAAAATCTCCGAGAATATTGTTGTATTGTTGTTATGTTCCCAGGGATGGCACTTTCATCCTCTCAAAGGGATGAAGCATGTAAAAGTCATTGCTATTAAGGCAGAAATATGATGAAAATTTGGTTGTGATTTTATGCCGTTTTTGAAGGGTTGTTGGAGGGGCTTTTTTGAGAAAATCTCTCCTAATTTCAGAACAGAGTGGCCGATTTCAGTCTGGTACAATTTTGAATTTATTTGAACATGTCCACTATTAAACAATATATTTTCCAGTATTATTGCCTCAAATCCAGGGAGCAGTGATCTTTCGAATGGGGATTGTTTTTCTGACTCACCCGGTATATACCTTACATCTATCCTGCATGCACTCACTTTTTGGGGCTAGCACTGCCCCTGTTTGAAAGCTTAATTGTTATTTAGCAGGAAAGAACCGACAAAGGAGGAGAAATGGACTGATCTACTTAAACAAGCCTTAGGAGATCTCTTGAAGTACACCTTAAAATAACCGGCTATGGGGGCCATGCCCTTTTGATTTCTTATATCACAGCTGATAGTAAATCCCTCCCACAAGTCACACAAGTTTTTGTGCTAATGTTTATCACCTTTGAACTGCTTGGATAAGCATGAAAGGAAAACCTACAAATATTGTCCAACTTGTGGTCTGAATTAATCATTTTTACAAGCTGATTCAATTTGGGGATCAATGGGCTTAACTACTCCTGAAATGAAACATAAACTTGTGGGCAAATGTTTCAAGATCTTTCCATGACTTAGGAGTCAATTGGTTTATGGGTTTAAGTTCTTATGAAATTAAAAAGACCAACATTGGAGGCCTTCAATTGAACTATATTAAATTTGCTAAGATCTTCATTCTCAAGTTTTCTTTGAGCAGATGTCCAATCTAAAGTCTGCCTGATCTTTTTGAATGGATTAAATTCATATATTCATGATATTTTAATTATTTTTTAATTTTCTTTCAGTTTACTTTCATTCATCCCAGGCAATGTCTTGTTGAATGTGGAGCTGGATGATGAATTGCTTTTTCAAGTGGGACAATTGGCTGCTAAGATTACAAATTCTTTAGAGGTATTTTCATTATTATTGCAAAGACTTGAATCCTTATTGAACCAAATTAAAGTTCAATGTTTGAAAAGAATAAATGTCCCCTTGCAAACTCTACTGAAACTCCACTAAACACAATTTGTGTATGCGTGATTAGTTTTCAGTTTGGTCGAAGACCTTGGTTTCTTCCCCTTGCAGATTCTTTCAAAATTTGGAAGCATTTTGAATCAACTTCATTTTGAAAGAAGTTTTTGTGTCATCTAGATTTATAGTAAAAATCGAGAGAAGTATACTCGAGGCTTTCTTGCATAAAGTGTTTATTTTGTTTCAAGGACTATGTGCACCCTGCACTGAAAGCAAAACAGGGCATATGGGATGTGAAAAATTTACTTTGGCTGGAGCAACCAAAATATTTAGATGCAGTTGGTGATCCAATGAAACGAAACTTGGCTGGAATTGGCTTGAAGTTGTTCAAAAAGAATGTTACACCAGTTATTCTGAAACTCCCAATGCAAACGATTCATTCAGACTTAAATGAAAGCAACATTTTGGTACAAATGAAGAATTCAATGCCAGTGTTATCAGGGGTCATTGATTTTGGAGATATGACACATTCTTGCCGTGTTTTTGAAATTGCAAACTGCATGCTGTATATGGGGCTACTGAAGCCACAAGATTTTATTAGAAGAATGGGCATTGTCCTTGAAGGGTACCAATCTGAAGGGTCGTTAACAAAGCTTGAATCTGAAGTTTTGTATCATTGCATTGTGGGTAGGCTGACTATGTCGTTGCTCGTTGGCAACTTCCAAATCACTGCCATCGACCCTGAGAACCAATATTTATTGGCATCTGCAAAAAGTGGTTGGAATGTTCTGGAAATGATGCTTGGATATGAACAACGAGTGAGCCATTTATATGAACAGTGGAAGTAGAACAATAAAACGAAATTTTGTAATTTTTTAGATATTTCATAAGTATTTTTTAATGCAATTTGCAAAGGGGGGAGCGTAGAATTGGAAGACTTGTTGGGAAAGAGTTTTCCGAATACAGCGTTCTTTATGTTTTAGGATTTTGTAGATTAATGTGTACACGAATACAGCGTTCCCTATATATAATATTAATGTGTACACGAATACAGCGTTCCCTATATATAATATTAATGTGTACACGAATACAGCGTTCCCTATATATAATATTAATGTGTACACGAATACAGCGTTCCCTATATATAATATTAATGTGTACATGAATACAGCGTTCCCTATATATAATATTAATGTGTACACGAATACAGCGTTCCCTATATATAATATTAATGTGTACACGAATACAGCGTTCCCTATATATAATATTANATAAAACGAAATTTTGTAATTTTTTAGATATTTCATAAGTATTTTTTAATGCAATTTGCAAAGGGGGGAGCGTAGAATTGGAAGACTTGTTGGGAAAGAGTTTTCCGAATACAGCGTTCTTTATGTTTTAGGATTTTGTAGATTAATGTGTACACAAATACAGCGTTCCCTATATATAATATTAATGTGTACACGAATACAGCGTTCCCTATATATAATATTAATGTGTACACGAATACAGCGTTCCCTATATATAATATTAATGTGTACACGAATACAGCGTTCCCTATATATAATATTAATGTGTACACGAATACAGCGTTCCCTATATATAATATGTATATACCCTATATAGATATAAAGTTAAACTTTTTAATGTAAAACCAGTAGAACTTTGCTTGCCTGCTTCCTGAATGTTTTCTGAATGTGTGTAACTTATAAAGTTATTTTTATGCATCGATTAATATATAATTTAAAGGGAATCTAAGCATATATAAGCCTTTGATAAAAATAGCCGTACAAAGATAAAAGGCCGTGGCACGTGCCGAACCATATTTAGGTAACTGATCTAGGTCAACAGGAAATACTGATATCTGATAGGCTAGAATTTGACCGCAAGTGGCTTGAGCCACTTTAATATGCTTAGATTCCCTTTAATACAAATTGCTTTGAAAGTCAGAAGCATATCATAACGAAATGTAACTAAAACATTTTCACCAGAAACTGAGCACCTGAGCATTGCATCGTGTATTGGATTTCTGATAACAACCAAAAGGTCAACAATTTTTTGGTCATGATTTTGCTTTTGAAAGCAATTTTGAAATCAAGTTTACGTAGAAATCGTTTGGTAATTTTTTAATTTCATATGTTTAGGTATATTAATTGCAATTAATATATCATATGAAGACGTAAGCTTATTTATTTGGCAATTTAATTATTGTTTCATTCTTCTAGATCAAAGTGCATGGATAGAAAGGAGAGTGCGGGCAGACCATTATCGATGCTATTGATTTTTCTATTGTTGTCCAAAGCTTCTAGGGGAGGCACCAGGTAGCTAGTCTGCGCACAGGCTACCCCAGGCTACCAGGCAGCGTTCCCGTTTGAATCTTTAGACTTTGGATACTTCCTTTCAGGGGCGGCGCCAGCCCTGAAAAATTGGGGTGGAAAAGGGATAGCATTGATTGTCAGAAAGTATACCTAACTATTTTGACACCTTTACGGCTCAAATCGGAAACTGACACCGGGCACCTGTAGCACCATATATCAAGCAACGTCCTGTAAGGTCCAGGTCCTGGGCACTAGATACGTTAGAAACGAGGCAAGTTTGAAATTTGGCAAGGTCCTTTTCAGTAATGGCGGACGAAAGGATTCTTAGCTGTGACAACAGACTTTGCATGCGTCCATTTTTGGCGAAAGAAACTGCTGTGAAGCTTGCAAAGGAAATATTTGGTTTAGAAGTAGACGCTGGAACAACCATAAAAGAACTAGAGAGTTATGATGATAGGAACTTCTTGATACAAGGCAGAATAATCGATGGGCCTAACTATGAAAGAGGCCTAAATGATGGAAATTGCGAGAAGAAGTCGCAGTATTTTGTTTTCAAAGTGATGAACACAAGAGACTCGTATCGTCACAGTTTCGTAGATGCTATTGATGGTGCAATGACGCATTTGCATGCTGATCTTGGTAAATGATCAAAAATATTCTTTTAATTCATTTTATTTCATCATCGGGGCCGGGGGGGGGGGCCGGGCAGGGCCAGATCAGATGGGGATATTTGAAAGTGCGCAGGGTATTTCCAAAACGGGGATTAAAATATCGCAGATAGAATGTGTGAACGTCAGCTGATAATGTATCTACATATCTGTGCAAAAAAAATTTAGTAGATTAAATAATGTCATATCAATGAAAACAATTTAACAAGTGATTAAAATTAGTGCGGATAACATTTACGTGCACACAGATCATACTGGAATCAAGGGGGTTTCTGCCATATTTATATGGCAGACAGGACCTTGAATTTGGCGTACGCAAGGCTTAAAATCTCTAAATCCTATAGGGGAACAATAAGCAGAATAAGCTATGGATTACTTTGTGGCGTACGGAAAATATTCCTGGCGGACGCATATGGCGGGCAGTTCTACCTCAATTCCACTATGGCACACAGACAGGATTAATCCCCTGCAGATGTCAAATCTTCTAATCAGGCACAAGTCAAGTGATTTTGTTAAGAAGGAATCTTCTCTGCGCATGAGACTGGAAATCAAGAAAATTTTCAGACAATAAAATTGTTGGACATTTGAAATGTCCATGTCCTAGACTATCATATAGCATCTGACATTTTTGCATTAATGCATGCATTGCAAAAATATACTGTAGATATAAATGGAGTCTCGAAATAATGACAAAGTAGATGAATTAATACTAGATATGATCTTCTCAATAGTGTAAATGCAATATTGCTACCTCGTGGTTTCTCCTCTCTTTCAAATGAAGTTTTACTCAAATTCATTTTGTATGGCGACGAAAGGTTTACAATTGACATCAATAAGAAGCTACTCAAGGCAACCCTAAAGTTCATTCATGCTACAGAACGCTTCTAAATGTTCCATCGCTGCAACCTCCCATATATTAGCACTTACTTTTTCTCGTTGAATTTGTATTTGTAATATTTCATTTAGTTTAGTTAATTTTAGATTTATATTTTTGTGTAAATGCCGCAGGGTTGATATGCACTACCATGCTCCTTGCGGTATAGTAATTGTAGTTTGTCAATGTTGTATTTTTATGAGAATGTNGAGATCTCTTGAAGTACACCTTAAAATAACCGGCTATGGGGGCCATGCCCTTTTGATTTCTTATATCACAGCTGATAGTAAATCCCTCCCACAAGTCACACAAGTTTTTGTGCTAATGTTTATCACCTTTGAACTGCTTGGATAAGCATGAAAGGAAAACCTACAAATATTGTCCAACTTGTGGTCTGAATTAATCATTTTTACAAGCTGATTCAATTTGGGGATCAATGGGCTTAACTACTCCTGAAATGAAACATAAACTTGTGGGCAAATGTTTCAAGATCTTTCCATGACTTAGGAGTCAATTGGTTTATGGGTTTAAGTTCTTATGAAATTAAAAAGACCAACATTGGAGGCCTTCAATTGAACTATATTAAATTTGCTAAGATCTTCATTCTCAAGTTTTCTTTGAGCAGATGTCCAATCTAAAGTCTGCCTGATCTTTTTGAATGGATTAAATTCATATATTCATGATATTTTAATTATTTTTTAATTTTCTTTCAGTTTACTTTCATTCATCCCAGGCAATGTCTTGTTGAATGTGGAGCTGGATGATGAATTGCTTTTTCAAGTGGGACAATTGGCTGCTAAGATTACAAATTCTTTAGAGGTATTTTCATTATTATTGCAAAGACTTGAATCCTTATTGAACCAAATTAAAGTTCAATGTTTGAAAAGAATAAATGTCCCCTTGCAAACTCTACTGAAACTCCACTAAACACAATTTGTGTATGCGTGATTAGTTTTCAGTTTGGTCGAAGACCTTGGTTTCTTCCCCTTGCAGATTCTTTCAAAATTTGGAAGCATTTTGAATCAACTTCATTTTGAAAGAAGTTTTTGTGTCATCTAGATTTATAGTAAAAATCGAGAGAAGTATACTCGAGGCTTTCTTGCATAAAGTGTTTATTTTGTTTCAAGGACTATGTGCACCCTGCACTGAAAGCAAAACAGGGCATATGGGATGTGAAAAATTTACTTTGGCTGGAGCAACCAAAATATTTAGATGCAGTTGGTGATCCAATGAAACGAAACTTGGCTGGAATTGGCTTGAAGTTGTTCAAAAAGAATGTTACACCAGTTATTCTGAAACTCCCAATGCAAACGATTCATTCAGACTTAAATGAAAGCAACATTTTGGTACAAATGAAGAATTCAATGCCAGTGTTATCAGGGGTCATTGATTTTGGAGATATGACACATTCTTGCCGTGTTTTTGAAATTGCAAACTGCATGCTGTATATGGGGCTACTGAAGCCACAAGATTTTATTAGAAGAATGGGCATTGTCCTTGAAGGGTACCAATCTGAAGGGTCGTTAACAAAGCTTGAATCTGAAGTTTTGTATCATTGCATTGTGGGTAGGCTGACTATGTCGTTGCTCGTTGGCAACTTCCAAATCACTGCCATCGACCCTGAGAACCAATATTTATTGGCATCTGCAAAAAGTGGTTGGAATGTTCTGGAAATGATGCTTGGATATGAACAACGAGTGAGCCATTTATATGAACAGTGGAAGTAGAACAATAAAACGAAATTTTGTAATTTTTTAGATATTTCATAAGTATTTTTTAATGCAATTTGCAAAGGGGGGAGCGTAGAATTGGAAGACTTGTTGGGAAAGAGTTTTCCGAATACAGCGTTCTTTATGTTTTAGGATTTTGTAGATTAATGTGTACACGAATACAGCGTTCCCTATATATAATATTAATGTGTACACGAATACAGCGTTCCCTATATATAATATTAATGTGTACACGAATACAGCGTTCCCTATATATAATATTAATGTGTACACGAATACAGCGTTCCCTATATATAATATTAATGTGTACATGAATACAGCGTTCCCTATATATAATATTAATGTGTACACGAATACAGCGTTCCCTATATATAATATTAATGTGTACACGAATACAGCGTTCCCTATATATAATATTAATGTGTACACGAATACAGCGTTCCCTATATATAATATTAATGTGTACACGAATACAGCGTTCCCTATATATAATATTAATGTGTACACGAATACAGCGTTCCCTATATATAATATTAATGTGTACACGAATACAGCGTTCCCTATATATAATATTAATGTGTACACGAATACAGCGTTCCCTATATATAATATTAATGTGTACACGAATACAGCGTTCCCTATATATAATATTAATGTGTACACGAATACAGCGTTCCCTATATATAATATTAATGTGTACACGAATACAGCGTTCCCTATATATAATATTAATGTGTACACGAATACAGCGTTCCCTATATATAATATTAATGTGTACACGAATACAGCGTTCCCTATATATAATATTAATGTGTACACGAATACAGCGTTCCCTATATATAATATTAATGTGTACACGAATACAGCGTTCCCTATATATAATATTAATGTGTACACGAATACAGCGTTCCCTATATATAATATTAATGTGTACACGAATACAGCGTTCCCTATATATAATATTAATGTGTACACGAATACAGCGTTCCCTATATATAATATTAATGTGTACACGAATACAGCGTTCCCTATATATAATATTAATGTGTACACGAATACAGCGTTCCCTATAT
>REGM01000130.1:353113-383121 GCA_004194415.1 Aurelia aurita | reverse complement strand
ATTGTTATGAGGATGTATATAAAAAAAAAAAAAAATAATACTTATTTTAATCACATAGATAAACATGGATTGAGCTGCCCAGTGAATATTCCTGCTTTGAATGGTGATTTGAAGGTTGTGATGAAGTTTGAAGCTTCCAATGAGTCATTGGAGAAGCAAGACAAATGCCTGATTGCAAAAATAAAGAACCAAGAGTTGAAAGGAGATGAATGTTGGAATACAGAGGTTGATAGCGATGGAAATGTTCATGTCATTGTGAAGCATTACGTTCGGTATGTCATTCTTGTAGTACAAGTAGGGACATAGTTTATTGAAAATTATACAGTACAGGCCTTGCGCACTCTAACATGACAAGAATTGTCAAGAATTCTTAAGAATTTTCAAGAATTCTTCACATTACATGTATTTTTTTATAAGAAACTAAGAATTTGAGCCAGTACTGACAGTTTCTTAAAATTGTCAGATTTGGAGTACTCATAGTTTCTTACAAGTTTCTTACGACTGCAATAACAATCTTCATGTTTGCTTCCTGTGCCTTCGTGGACATTTTAAAACAAATATTTTTTAAAGCCTTTCTACTGTTTAGACTTTACTGAAGTACCTTCCAAGTAATATGATACAGGAAACAAGTGAAAATAAAGTAAAAATATGCAAGGATTTCCTTTATTAAAATTAATAGTTTCTTAATTTATATTTTCCCAGTACTGGAGTTTCTTAATTTTTTGATGATCTGAGAATTGAGTTTCTTATAAGCGGTTTCTTATAAAAAATACGTGTAATAATGATAAGAATTCTTGAGCCATATGAAAGACTGTAAATTTTTATAAACAAGAATTCTTAAGACTTTTTGAAAATTCTTAGGCAGGAAAACCATGATACAGTCAAACTCACATAAGTCTGATCTCTTTGGACCAAGTGAACTAATTTGACTTATGTGCAGTCCAACTGAAAAGTCAGATTTTGTCTGATTTCTATGAGTAGGATTTCCCTTAGTATGTTAAGGTTAAAGACCTTTGAGTTGTGGATCCAAAAAGAATGGAGGTTACTGAAGTAAGTTAGACCTCATTCTAACTTTTCTCTATCTTGGCTATCAAAGGATGCAAAGAATGAAAAAAACCTTAACTAGGCATCTAGAGCAATTTTGTTTGCGCATTGTTCCTCTAACAGTACTAAGTACAAATTAAGAATTTTACCACCCATTTTCTGTTGTCAGATTGTCGGTGTAATTTTCTCACAGGACGCAGAAAAATATCTGACTTGCACAAATATCCAACTTATAAAATCCGACTTGGGGGAAGAAATTTCAAGGATTTATGCATGGGTCTGGAACTGATATTTTATGTCTGACTATATAAAAATCCAAATTATGCTGCGAGTCCGAGTTATGTGAGTTTGGCTGCAGCTACTTCAAATATATGAATTCAGAGAAAAAGCCTTCACCCAATAATAAAAAGTGATTCAATAAGATTCAGGTACTTCTCTGTTAAAGCATAAAAATACCTTTCCTCTTCTTAACACAATTTTCAAGTTTTTTACCACAGGAGACTGCAATCTCTTATTTTAATGAATATTTCTTTTTTAGTTTACAGACATTCATTCCCGGGAAAGCGATGTTGGGTTCAGAGATCACTGATGAATTATTGGTACAAGTTGGTCAGTTGGCAGCTATTGTTATCAAGTCATTCCAGGTATAATGGGTTAACTGCTTTTTTCTGCATAAAATTATTAAATCCAATGCTGTTTTCTACCGGATGAGTATAAAAAATATTGCATTTGCCATCTCATATGGCTTGAATTGACTATTTAAATTTGTTTCCTCAAAGATTTATTTTATAGAAAAGGCTTAACTTACACCTTAAAATTGATGTTAAAAATCAGTTTTACCATCCCATAGTTGCGAGAGTTTTTCAAGGGGAGGGGGGTAACTCCTATAGGGGGTTTGGTGTACATGTGTACCTTCCCAGGTTCAGGCCCCATTAAAAATATTCTGTGCCTGCGAGCAAATGATTGGGAAAAATGTGCCTGCAATCAAATCACTCTGAGTAGCTTAAAGATGCTAGCAACAGATGTGTAATGATATTTTGTGCCTGCGAGCGGCGCTCGTGCGCTCGCGCACATTAATGAGGTCTGCCCAGGTTATCGGTTAGTTTGCGATATTTTGCCCTGGTTATAGGTTATTGGTTGTGTTTTGTGAATTTGGCCTTGGTTATGGGTTTGCTTTGCGAGGATTTGCCGCAATTATGGGTAAGCGTTAGCTAGTATTGCTATTATTAGCTATTAAGACTAAAAAAGCTCTTGTGAAAAGGACTTTTTGTCTCTAATAGTACGTAGCATCATCTTGTCACGATTCTAGTGAAATATTTTAGCCCTGGTTATGGGGTTATTTTTGAAATGGTTGCCCTGTTTTTGGGTCCCCTCTCTGGATTCTTAGAGGCAAATCCCCCCTCTCTCCCCCCTCCTTCCTCGGAATTTTTCCTGAAAATGTGTTTTCAAGATTCCTAAAATAGGCCTTGAATTTGATTCATTTTCCATACCATGTACTATTAATTTCTAAATTAATTTCTATTTTCTATGTCTGCTTTGCAAATTTGTTTCTTTGAAAATTTGCTTCATAGAAAAAATGCTACCTTAAATTTGAAAATTTATTTGTTTGAAATTTTTCTGACTCATTTGATGACTTTAAGGGAGTTTCCTTTGATATAGGTATAAATCTTATTTTGAAGGGCTTTGTGGATCCAGTGCTCCAGTCAAAAGCAAAAGGGGATAACTGGAACTTAACAAATTTACTTTGGCTGCAGCAACCAAAATATTTGAATACTCTAACTGATGCAAAGAGACGACATCTTGCAGAAACTTCCTTGGAATTATTCAAAATGAACGTCACACCAGTAATGGATAAACTCCCTATGCAGACAGTCCATTCTGATTTAAATGAAGGCAATATTATCATTCAGATGAAAAACGGTAAGCCAATTTTAACTGGAGTTATAGATTTTGGAGATGTAGTACATTCTTGCCGCATTTTTGATCTTGGAAACTGCATGGCTTATATGGGAATTTTGAGACCTGGAGATTGCATGAGAGCAATGGGTATTGTTCGGGCTCAGTGCATATCAGAGATGACTTTAACGGAACTTGAGTTGCAAGTTCTGTATTATTGTGTAATTGGCAGAATGGTTATGACGTTGGTTATAGGAAATTACCAAAGCAAAGTGTTTGACCCTGAGAATGAATATTTGTTGAATACTGGAAAAGATGGATGGAATGTTCTGGAAACATTGCTAGGATATCACGAGAAAATGGATAAACTAGGAGAGGTTTGGAAATAACTGAATACGTGATCGAAAATACAGACTTCGTCTAATAAAGCATGTAAAATGTGTTCCTCTGTACCGACTGTAGAGTAAAAAATGTTTCGCTGTTGCCGAACTTTAGAGTCGTGAATAATACATAAATTTCGACAAATGAAAATATATTTCGATATAAACCACATTTTTAAGTTTGATAGACAACTTAAAAACATCGTTTTTTTACATTCAAATTCTATCGTGTGCATTGCTATTGAGATGAAACGCTAAATGAAATTTCGCTTTGATATTGGTCAATCGTATTCCACTATAAAGTAATGGGTGATTTTGAATGGAGGCTTGTTGTGGGAAAGCGTGAAAATTCCTTGATGGCCGATCAAATTGCGTCCAGTTTCAGCTTTAGAATAACGAAAATTGTATCATTTATCCTCTAAAAAGGAAGGAATAAACAGGATACCAATTTGCTATTTTTCCACTTTATTCGACGGTGCTACTCGCTTAGAATATTTGAAGCTTTAAACTCGACAAAAACTTCTCAGAAGTAGCTTCCAGCTACAAAATCGCTCCCATAACTTCAGAATGATCTGGCCGATTTTAGAATTGTAGTGCAGTAAATTTTCATATCCAAGTTAGCATGTAGTAAGTTATGATAATATTCTCGAGTTCACCAGAAAATGTGGGTTAATACACCACGTCTGCAAAACTTTTTGTAGACATATGGATTGTCCTGTCCACTTGTCATTGCAGTGTTGCAATTGAGTTATAGTTAACGACTCTAAACTCTGCAAACCCCAAAGATCTTTTTCTTGCGCACCCAGTATTATTTATCTTTATTAGATAGCAAATAATTTTCAAAAAGTAGCATTTATATTCCAATTTTTTATACAAATAATGCCTTTAAAAATATCAAGAAGCCTGTATTTGAGAACGATAATGGCTATACATTTGAAATGAAAGTACGTTGTGTGATTTGATGGCTTTGAGAATTCTTGTAACATTTTTGTTAAGTTTCTTACAACAGTTCCTTAAAAACAAAACGTGTATTGGTAAAAGATTGCATGGCTTTTTCCCCTGGTTTTCTGCAATTTTTAGTAGTCTCGTTCTCATATTGCATTGACTCGGTTTCGGTTTCATAGACTCAAGTTTTGGCGCCAAATACACGTTGCCAAAATGTCGGTTCGAGAAATTGGTTTGTTATGGCGATTGCGAAATGATGTGTCATGCAGATGCTATATATTGTGAAAGATTTAGACGAAAAGGATGTTCAATTGATCATTTAAGAGGTGAATTTCATTGAAGAGAATTAAAGCAAGCGTCGCGATGTCTTCAAGTGTATCTGGCAGCGGTAGTGGTGATAGGCCTACTTCTAGGCCCACATTCAAGACACCTCGTCCAGTTCCTGTGTTATCATTAGACCAATCATTTACACACAAGAAGAAAGGAATCACGCGTTATTCTCCGCCAAAGCCTCCTGCAAAATCAGCCCCACCTATTAGCAGAGTTTTCAGACATACAAGGAAATCGATGAGTGGTCCACAAGCTGTCAGTTTTAGAGAACGAAATAGCAGTATCCTTTTCAATTTGAGTGACAGACCTGACCAAGTTCTACAGGGCCTAAGTTTTATCTAACGCGAATTCCAATTCTACCATCTTTACTATTTTCAGATGATGACCAAGATAACACACCCCAAGTTTTCTAGATCTAGTATAGTGCTTTTCTATGCAATGAACAAAAATCTGCATCATCCCAGAATCGCATACCTGCCAACCATAGTGGAATCGGTAAACTCCGTACGCCACAGATTTACGCCAAGCATTCCTCTGTGTTACGTCAGAAGAATATACTATCATTGTCAAAAGTCATGTAATATGGCGAAAGTTTACGCCAACCATTCTCGGAGTATAAAGAAATACGCCGGTGTAAAAATGACCAAGAGGCTTGTGGCGTAACGTACGCCGATTCCACTATGGCGCTAATACCGACATTTTATAAAGTTAAAGTGAATCAACGGAGCTAAGTGGAGGTCGTCTATAAATAGGACAAAGAAACTCCTACGCACAGTATTGTTCTTCTGGCTAAACAATATCCACACACGTGTCGAAATCATCAAATACAATAGGCTAATAATAGAATACCCAGACCCCTTCCGCACGGGGCTTTTATCTCTGTTGATTTTCTTTAACACCGCAATAATTTAAAAATTTATATTTTCTATAGTTTTGGGTATATAATTATATATGTATTATATATCAATCGATAGCCCCAAAATAGTATCCATGTTTTCCGGGCCACAATAAATTGCACACATGGCCATCTGGAGCTATAAGTGATTCTTTGAAAATTATTGGCTTGGAAACGACCTAGATCGATAAAAAAACTAAAAAATTCAAGAAGTCATATAGTTTCAAGTTTCAATTTCATTTGAACAACAGTTCTTAATCTACTACATTTCTGCTTACTATGAATGATCTAATTATTTTGATTATTGAGATAGCTGTTCAGGATACTTAGATACTCCAGGGAAGAACCGGAATCTTTCTCTAGAGAAACCCCAGAGGGCTGACAAGCCAAGTACCCCTATAGTTTGAGAATTAGGTGGCCAAAAACTAAAAAATTGTCATAAGTATTATGTTGGATTTGGCTAAAGTGTAAGTCATCTGTCTTCAAAATTGGCCTTGTGTACGATTTGTCATAGCTTATTAAAAATGGATACTTTTTTGGCACACCCAGTCTCATGCCAGAAACAAAAATTCCAGTTTGGTACTCAAATGCCAAGAATGTAATAAAGACAATCCCCACCCCTGGAAGTCTACAATCACAGCCATATTTATAGTCTGTCTCAGATTAGATGTCACGTGAAAATGCCTGCGGATAACAACAATTGAAGTGTTTTGCGTGAGTAATTTTGCGTTATCGCAAATGTCACATGACATCTAATTTGAGACAGACTTTAGTCTTCTAATTTTTGTATACAAGAAGTATCAAGAGGAAACTATTCAACAGAAACATTTTGGATGGAATGAAGTTGAGATCCTTGACTGTAGATAAGGTATTGAAAGTCCACATTACAATGCAGATTTGCATGTGTCATATTTTGAGCAGGTAAGGGTTAATCTTCTTCAGTTCAATAGACAAAAACGCTAAAGATGGCAGCTCCAGAGACTCTGTTGTGTTTTGCTGCAAAGCATGCTGGTAAAAAGCCCCCTGATGACCGCCTAACAAGATACAAGTTTTGGTCTGCTGTTTCGACTAGCTGGCTGGAATTTGAATCAACCTTGAATTCGAATGCAACATGGTTCGAAAGGAAACCTTTCCAAAGCAGAAAAACTAAAGTTTTGATTCGAATTGAAGTTTTTAGTTAAAGATTTGCAGACCAAAATTTTCATGTCATTAGGTGGTCATCAGGGAGCTTTTTACGAGCATGCTTTGCGCGGCCGCTATCTTTAGCGTTATTGTCTATTTGCTCAAAAATAAAAATCTATCAAATTTTGCCAGTATCAAAGCGGCCATTACTGAGGATGTCACAACACCAAAAAATTTGTGAGGAATTTGAATTTCGGCCTCAAAACTTCCAACTTTAATTTTTGGAGAAAGGTTTCCAAAGTTATGAAATTATGCCCCTGTCGCAGAGCACACTTTCTGGAAGGTACTTTTCAGATTTAATTAGTACCAGCACATTCTTTGTTTCTAATCTCATGTTTTACATTTCTTTTCCAGTGTTTCAAGGTCCTAAACAAAGTGGGAGCTGGATCTTTTGGAGAGGTATGCAAGCTTTACCTTTGAAAATCTTCTCATTGCTGTTTTCTTTACGACAATGCCTTTCACATGCTTAGAAAAATCTGATAAAAGATGCTGTACATATACTCCAGGAAAATTCCTTTAATTCAAATTTCAATCAGGCAATTTATCGATAATTTGTTTCCAATTTTCACAGGTATTTAAAGTTCAAAGTAAAGAAGATGGCAAGTTATATGCCGTGAAGAAAAGTAGAGTCAGATTCAAAGGAGATTTTGACAGGTTTTTCTCATTTTATATATTTCTGATTGAAATGCATCAACGACTATGAAAAGTTTACCAAGCAGTTGTTGATACTACTTGAAATCCATGATTTCCTAATTAATTTCCTAATTAATTAATGCAATATGGCAGTTTTTGTGTGAATTAATAATTGTTCTTGGAGTTCTTCCAATTTTCTTTAATATTTCCTACAAATACATGACCTGTGGTATTTACTATGAAAGTTGTGGTCTGAATCAAAGTAAACTTGTACATCTGGTTGATCCCTATTGAATAATTCCTTTGGTATACTTAGTATTTCCTCACCAAAGTGGACTATTGAGTAAATTCTGCTGATCCTTTTTATTTTAGAAAGCAGAAACTTGAGGAGGTACATAAACATGAACATATACAAGATTCAAGGAATTGTGTTAAATTTTACAGAGCATGGGAAGAAAGGTTAGCTGTTAAATTTTTTGTATTCAATTATTTTGTTTGGTTTTTTGTTTTCAGTTCTCTTTCATAAATATGGTACAGTAAAGGATTAGCACCCCGATATTAATCTTGCAAACCATTTTACATGGGCCTTTGTTAGGAGAATGTTGCACATACAGAAAAATGTCCTCCCATTAATATTTTGTTTGTGAAGAATTTGGGAAAGTGTTATCAAAATTTTCCAACAAAAAAATCAATTTTGACTTGCAAAAAATGTTAAAGAAACATGTAAAAATGACTTGGAATATTGTAAATAATATATGTTTTTATTTATTTTCAGGCAATTCTTGTTTATTCAGACTGAGCTGTGTGAAATGAGGTATTGATTTTGTCAATTTATTTCTGATTTATGTTTTGTTGAAATGTTGACAATAATATTGTGAAGGAAAATATATGCTTGATTAAGTATTGTGATTCTTTTGCATGAGAAAAATGTTGGATAAAAACAATCAATCCCATGGAGACAAAACAAAATGAGGAAATTATGCCTTCTTTCTAAAATGATGTTGACCTTGGTTCACTTCTTTAGTGGAAAAACGGTGTATTTCTCATTCGTCTACAGCTGTAACATACGCAGAGTTTGGTGAAAATTTGTAACCCGTTTCTAGGGAAACAACTTTATGACAAAAATTATCGTTAATATGGAAAGGTAGGACAGATTTCCACGAATGCATGTTGACATCAAAATTATCTTTTCTTCAATTATGCAAACCTTTGAACAATAAAGTCACTAGGATTATCATACCATAGACATAATGTTGGTGAACTTTTTCTTACTTTCCTGGTGTCTGTTTTTCAGTTTGAAAGATTATGCTGAAAAAGTGAATGAAATTGAGGAAGATGATGTATGGAAAATGATTGTTGATTTAACCATGGTAAGAAAATTGTAAATTCATTTCGTTATTGCTGCTGTAAGGAAACAGGTTACTACGCAATTTTTTGAACTATGTCTTATTGAACTATGAACTATGTCCTAGATATCGTTGGCCAACAATGCAACTGATCACAGCAGAACATGAGAAAATACTTGATATTCTTAGTTTTAAAAGTTTCGTAATTTCATCATCTTAGTTGTTGTCGAATGAGGTGCTTCTAGAAATTAAGAATTTCAGGACTGTTTTCATTTTNAAAAAGTGAATGAAATTGAGGAAGATGATGTATGGAAAATGATTGTTGATTTAACCATGGTAAGAAAATTGTAAATTCATTTCGTTATTGCTGCTGTAAGGAAACAGGTTACTACGCAATTTTTTGAACTATGTCTTATTGAACTATGAACTATGTCCTAGATATCGTTGGCCAACAATGCAACTGATCACAGCAGAACATGAGAAAATACTTGATATTCTTAGTTTTAAAAGTTTCGTAATTTCATCATCTTAGTTGTTGTCGAATGAGGTGCTTCTAGAAATTAAGAATTTCAGGACTGTTTTCATTTTTGGTAACTTGTCCTATGAATTCATTTATCTACCAGGTGTCTGGACTTGCCCAAGTCTCTTCCGCGTACCTGAAATCTAAAAACCTAAAAAACCTAAATGCCAAACCAAAGGTTTCAGGTACGCGGAAGAGACTTGGGCAAGTCCACCAGGTGTCTAAAAACTATTGTAAAAACATGTCACTATTAGAATGTTATAAAATTAGTTTCTGGGGAAAAATCATCTGGTTTTGTCTTCCTGTAAAGTACTGATATTTTGCAACGATCACGCAGTCCTTTTAATATCAAATTTAAAACGTAAGTTAGGGCTTTGAAGATGAATCATTGATAAGGACTTAGGACTGCCAGACTTGGAGAATGCTCATCTTTTTAGCATTCGCGCAAAAGTAGTAGAAGTTGATTCTCTCGTATAATTCATTTTCATTCTTTTCTATCTTAATGAATCATTATTGGTTTTGATCATTTTCTTATAGGGCCTAAAGCATTTACATAATAATGATTTTGCACATATGGACATAAAGCCAGCAAATTTATTCCTTGGTCGTGATGGATATTATAAAATTGGTGATTTTGGATTGGCTCTCGATATTACAAAGGTTAGTCAGTATCGTTTCAGAAGTAATAGACAATAACGCTAAAGATGACGGTCACGCAAAGCATGCTGGTAAAAGGCTCCCTGACGACCACCTAACGACATTAAAAGTTTGGTCCACCGTTTCGACTAGCCAGCTCCAGCTGTGTTAAAGTCTGGAACAGGGAATTAATGTAAACAAACAGGACAATTTTGTAATTTAAATATTGAAAAATAACGATAAAATCAACAGGCTCCATGTTAATATTATTTTAAAATTTGCAAGATTCTAGTATCTAAAATTAATTTAAGATCGTAGGGAAGGATTGTTTTTCCATGGAGCCCGTTCATTGTATCGTTATTTTTAAATATTTAATCAAACGTCGAACAATTTTTTTGAGACATCCTGTATGTTTATTAGCTGTTTTTGATTTGTGTAATATTTCAAGCTAACAGGCTTTAAAGACGAGGATATTAGTAAGTTTTTCAGAAATGTTTACAATCTAAATTCTTCGTATATGAAAGCATGATTTTATCAAGGCATATTTCGATGACGGAATTCTACGGTATTCCTATTTCAACATTCAGCGTACGGGACGAANTCATTCTTTTGCGTTGACCTGCTATCGAATCCTAATCGAAATTGCCACCGTCACTGTCACGACCTCTTGTAACCGCCATTTATATTGCCATGTGAGTTTAGGCCCAACTAACAAATGGCAATATAAATGGCGGTTACAAGAGGTCGTTACAGTGACGGTGGCAATTTTGATTAGGATTCGATAGCAGGTCAACGCAAAAGAATGACAACCATGGTTTTAACATCAGACTGATGTAAAGAAACTTTAAAGCTAACAAAGAACTGAAGGTATGTCGCTTTAATCGGGTTTTTAGTTAGTATCTTCCTACAGCCCTTGGTTCTAAGTTTAAATTCGAACCCATAGAATCACTCTGACAAAAAAGGCGATCATGGTGTTTTTTCACATACATCATGTTACCGGCATTTTTACAGACATCATGTCTCATGTAACGTAGTCAACTCGATACTAAATTCAGGTCTTACAAATTATCATATCTTACCAATGAGGAACTCATAAAATATTCTAGCCAATCAGAATTCACAATAACAGGAATATGACTAGTCCCTTAATACAATGGTTTAACGTTAACATAAGCTGTTAAAGGTACTGTGTCCTTAGTCAGTTTCCGAATCTCAATTTCAAGCCGAGGCTCTTACGCATGTAAGTAAGTTAGTTACAACAATAGAAAGAAAAAATACTTTGTTGACTCATAAAGCGAACAAACAAGGTTACCATTCAAATGAATGAACATAAAAATACTGGCAAATGATGTAATTATTTTAGTTACTAAGCCGACCTGGTATGTTTGTAAAAGCAAGTATGCGGGTTTTCCCAACACTTTTAACAATTCTTTGAACTATGTTTTATTGTTGGGAAAACATGTCCTAGATATCGTTGGCCAACAATGGAACTGATCACAGGAGAACATGAGAAAATACTTGATATTCTTAGTTTTAAAAGTTTCGTAATTTCATCATGTTAGTTGTCGTCGAATGATGTGCTTCTAGAAATTAAGAGTTTCAGGACTGTTTTCCTTTTTGGTAACTTGTTCTATGAATGCTCATCATAATTTTCATTTATCTACCAGGTGTCTGGACTTGCCCAAGTCTCTTCCGCGTACCTGAAATCTAAAAACCTAAAAAACCTAAATGCCAAACCAAAGGTTTCAGGTACGCGGAAGAGACTTGGGCAAGTCCACCAGGTGTCTAAAAACTATTGTAAAAACATGTCACTATTAGAATCTTATAACGAGGATTGCGACGAATATCATTTTCTTCATATTTGGTCCTTCAATTCATATTCAGGTTGTGACAAATAAGAGCGATAAATTCAAGTTGACATTTCCATAAAAAAAAAATTAATTATTGTGATAATGTTATAAATCACTATTAGAATGTTATAAAATTAGTTTCTGGGGAAAATTCATCTGGTTTTGTCTTCCTGTAAAGTACTGATATTTTGCAACGATCACGCAATCCTTTTAATATCAAATTTAAAACGTAAGTTAGGGCTTTGAAGATGAATCATATTGATAAGGACTGCCAGACTTTTTAGCATTCGCGCAAACGTAGTAGGAGTTGATTCTCTCGTACAATTCATTTTCATTCTTTTCTATCTTAATGAATCATTATTGGTTTTGATCATTTTCTTATAGGGCCTAAAGCATTTACATAATAATGATTTTGCACATATGGACATAAAGCCAGCAAATTTATTCCTTGGTCGTGATGGATATTATAAAATTGGTGATTTTGGATTGGCTCTCGATATTACAAAGGTTAGTCAGTATCGTTTCAGAAATAATAGACAATAACGCTAAAGATGACGGTCGCGCAAAGCATGCTGGTAAAAGGCTCCCTGACGACCACCTAACGACATTAAAAGTTTGGTCCACCGTTTCGACTAGCCAGCTGTGTTAAAGTCTGGAACAGGGAATCAATGTAAACAAACAGGACAATTTTGTAATTTAAATATTGAAAAATAACGATAAAATCAAAAGGCTCCATGTTAAGATTAATTTTAAAATTTGCAAGATTCTAGTATCTGAAATTAATTTAAGATCGTAGGGAAGGATTGTTTTTCCATGGAGCCCGTTCATTGTATCGGGATTTTTTAATATTTAATCAAACGTCGAACAATTTTTTTGAGACATCCTGTATATTTATGAACTGTTTTTAATTTGTGTAATATTTCAAGCTAACAGACTTCAAAGACAAGGATATTAGTAATTTTTTCAGAAATGTTTACAATCTAAATTCTTCGTATATGAAAGCATGATTTTATTAAGGCATATTTCGATGATGGAATTCTACGGTATTCCTATTTCAACCGAAATTGAAAAGCTCCCATTTCAAAAACTGATTGTTTTATATATAAGCACTGACGAATAGAAAGGGCCTACGAAGTCTTCAGGTATTTACCGAAGGACATACCATATACAAGGCATATTTATTTTTGATATCCTATATAATCTCCAATGTTCAGCTTCTCCTAATTAAAAATATTTTTTTTTCCAGTCGACTGACGTCTCAGAAGCTCAAGAAGGAGATCCTAAATATATGGCCCCTGAATTAATGCAAGCGAAATTCACCAAGGCTGCTGACATTTTCAGGTAACAACAGCTCCTGGTGTCCGACCTGTGTTCCTGTCCATCGTCTGTCCTGCCTTTCGGGTTATCGCATTCTTTCACCTCTTCATCACCCACCAACTCAATCAGTTACTTACTATATTTATGGGCCTATTCTGCACGACAAGTATTTTTTCGCGTTGTTTCTTCGCCTGCTAAACTTCTTTACATTAAATCACTCATATGTCGATCTTTAAGATTCCCTGTACAATCTGCCTGTGATACATCTGATTTTGTGATTCCTGTGATGCATAGTTTGTTCGATATAAAGGTAGAGCTGTTCATAGTCATCGATCAATAAGTTGTCATAATCTTAGATAAATTATATTATATCTGAATTAATCTTAAACTTTGATCTCAAATATAAATTATCATAATCTTCTAATTATTTGATTTTAGCCTTGGCATAACAATCCTCGAGCTAGCTTGCAACATGGAATTACCACGAGGTGGCGAGCTATGGCAAGATTTAAGAGAGGAGAAGTTACCTTTAGAGTTTACTCAAGGTATTTTTTTCAATGTCATCTTCGTTGTGCAATTATCTACTTCCCTTTAATAAACTTTTTTCAGATCAATTCACAAGAAAACTGTCTGGAGGAAAAATAAAGCAGCACGCAGGCACGAGGCATCACTAGGAGCAAATGCAATTCACATGGTTCTAAGTCATTGGGGGGGGGGGGAGTTATTCTTATGGCTCTAACTTTCCCAAGTTCAAAACAAAACATATTTCATGTGGAAAATAGCCCATAGTTTCTTACAGAAATCTGGATCCATTCTTGCGCTTGTAGGACGGAAATTATTTTCCAGTCGTTATCAATTGCCAGTCGTTTGTAGAGAGAAAGTCATCATCATCATCATCATCATGTTTATCCATTGCATTGAACAACTCTTGTTCGGCGGATTGCTTCTGTATCGTTCAAAGCATAAAATTGTAGAATTTTGAAGTCAGACTTTCAGTGTTCTTGATAGCAGAAGCAAGAACTCCTCGCGATTTTGCATATCTTTTTGTATTTGCATTCTGGACAAACCAAGGAGCTTTTCGATCTTTAGCCATCTGTTTCTCGAGAATTTCTTTCTATCAGTGGAAAACTCTCTTGCCTTTGGAGAACTCTCATGCTTATGATTTTCTACCAGTGGAAAACTCTAAAAGTGAATACTTTTGGATTTTTATTATTTCTATTTTATTAAACTTTTCGTTGCTTCTAGTTGTGGTTTACTTCGAACAAGGATATAAAAAATCGACAATTTGTGCAACTTGCACGCTGAAATTTCAAACTGATTTTGTCAACCAATGTTTAAAATTCTCATGATGTGCAATATAATTTCTATATTCTTGCTTTCTAGGGCTATCAGCTCAACTTTTAACTTTGATACGAAAAATGATGGCAAGCGATTTAACAAGAAGGTAATTGATTATGATTGATTATTACATTGATTAACTGATTGATTGTTGAATTTATTCATTGATTAAGTCATTTCTTCATAGACATTTTTTCTTTACTAAATATGATGTTCGGATCGAGCGGATCAATTTGGTAAATCGTCAATATTCGAAGTCTAAATTATTGAGATTAAACTCGATTTTCCACTGTTTGCCAGGAAGAATCGTAGCCTCACTGCATAAGGCCCTCAACTTACGCTCATCTCATTGAATTGAATTGCTGTTGTTGTTGTCGCTGCAGTAGTTGTAGCGTTATCAGTTCAGTCAAAGAGCGAAACTACGACATGTATTGAGTCTAGAAGAATCGTTTCTTCGAATGTCTTTTTTTCTTGGTAAAAAGGTCTACTCCAATGTTTCTGTATCAAGCTCATTTTTATTTTAGGCCGACAGTAGATGATATACTTGGCGAAACAAAAGTAATGAAGGTAACAATTACCGAATTTCAGTTCAAGTTTTCCACATACTAAAAAGCCTCAATCATAAATTTGGATTGGTTTCAAAGAATAGTTATTCACAAAATCGCTCATATTGTTCAAATGTCTAACTTAGAGGATCCTCGATGTCAGATGACAGGAAGGAAAATGTTGGCAAGGGCTTGAAGCGTTTTTTCCATTTCGAATTTATTGTTTACATTTGAAAATTCTGTTTATTGAGAATACGCTTGGAATTTTACGTTCCTGATATTTAGATACTTCACGTTTTTTTATCGAATTTCTTAAAAGTAGGCTTTTATAAAGAGTTGCTAAATTACAGCTAATTGATGCCTACAGGTATCTTTTATGACAGACATTACAGTGGTGGATTTAGGGGGGGCAAGTGGGGGCAACTGCCCCCCCTTCACGATGAAAACTCAGCTTGGTGCCCCCCTTTGGCGAGTAATGCGCCCCTCATCATGACCCTACCGCACTCTTTTTTAACTGTTTTGATTAGAATATGGGGTGAAACATACAAATCAAGGTATTATTTAGAAGAAAAACCAAAGAATCTTCTTAACCTGGAGTCCAAAAATTTTCGTTCTATCACATTTTTGGCGCCCTCTATGCAGGTTGCCCCCCTTCAACTTCGGTCTGGATTCGCCCCTGACAGACAATATAATAATCAAATGATTAAAGTACCATAAAATAGCGTAGATTTAAAAAACATGACATTTTGAGCATATGCTTGTTATCAAGACGTCGTGTTTATACTTGATAACGAGTATACTTGATAGCGAGTATATGCTTGATAATTAGTATATACTCGAAACGTCGTGTTTTTTTTACATCTACGCTATTTTATGGTACTTTAATCATTTATCTGTTATATTGTCGTTTAATTTTGATGGTACCACACGCAACAAACATATTTTTATTGAACGTATCTTTTAAGGCTGCAAACTATTATTGCAATTGAAGATATATTTCATATGTAAGACTTTATGATAGGGAATATACCTTCTGTTGTAGAGATCTTCTGATAAAGTATTTAAGTCCCCTTTTTTATCATTTAGGTATTAAGGCGAAGGAAAAGATTTTGGTTTGTGTCCAAATTGGTAAGATATTTGTAAAATTTTGTTCAGTTTTCTATAATCGTTTTTGCGTCCGGGAACCAGAACTAAGTTACCACAGGAACACTTAAACGTGCTTGTCAGAAGCAAAACATTTTCTTGCCTGGGACCTTCAATCGTGGCCAAAAGGTTACTGGACAGCTGTCTAAGAAGGCCTAAATGCTACCTTTAGAGTACTTGCCCTCTCTTGGTTTCGAAAACCCTCCCCCCGAAGTCAATGTTGTATTTTTCCATCAACAAACTGTTTTTGAACATATTTTACTGTCAATCTGTCCCAACAACTTTGACGCGAGGGGAGGGATGGGGGAGGACTTTATCTTCAAAAAGCCTAGGTTTTGATCTATCATCCAATAACTTTTGGCCACGATTGTAGGTTCCCAGGCCCCCAGAATTTTGTGTGGCCTATAAAGCAAGATTAAAGTACATTAAAATTTGATAAAAAGAAATAGACATGTTTGATTTACGAGCATCAATCGATTGCTCAATAATCGTCATCAGTTATAAGTTAACCTTAATTACACGGAATTAGAAATATACTTCCTAAACTGTTTATTTGCTCATGCTGTGTATCTGTAATAGATTTTAGTTGAATGAAAAACTGATTTCTCTTTTTCTTTTCAGCAAAGTATCAAGTCAATAATGACGACTGTCTTCCTACAAATTTTACATTTTCTAACAATGTTGATTCTCTTACCGAAATCAATGTTTCTTAAAGGTAATCTCATACTGCGATTTCTTTCACTGTTTTGTTAAAGTTATTAAATCCAAATAAATAAGAAAGTGTCACAGAATAGAAAATAACCCTAAAGATGGCGCCTCCAAAGACTCTGTTGTGTTTCGTTGCAAAGCTTACTGGTAAAAAGCTCCCTGACGACCACCTAACGACGTAAAAATTTCAGTCTGCCGTTTCGATTAGCTAGCTTCAATTCGAATTGACTTTGACTTCGAATGCAACAAGGGTTGAAAGGAAACCTTTCCAAAGCAGAAAAAGTATAAGTTTTGATTCAAATTGTAGTTTTAATTAAAGATTCGCGTTTAAATTACAAATTTTCCCATTTGTTTACATTGATTACTTGTTTCGAACTTTACCACAGCCAGCTAGTCGAAACGGCAGACCAGATTTTTATGTTGTTAGGTGGTCATCAGGGAGCTTTTTACCAGCATGCGCGGCCACCATCTGTAGCGTTATTGTCTATTGTACCGGCATTCAAAATGGTATTGGATGACTTGACTCGTTAACTTGCTTGCTTATGTTCTTTCTGAAGCCCAGTAATCATGTACAAGACTTTAAATTTCAAATGACCTGCAAGAGATTTGTTCTGGCTACAAAGACGCTGGTTTTGAAAAACTATTGGCAAAAATAGCGGTTTTTCAAGCAACAATCTTACCACCTTTTTCCCATGAAAATCAAATAACAATCCTCTTTGAAATTTACAATCGCACAAGGACTGTCTTAATAAGAGTAACAATCAATTTTGTTGATTATTGTGAACGGTACAGTTTCTTGGGTGACCTGGTAGAAGTCTCATTTTTCTTGAATGAATCAGCCTTTTAGATTTGTTGTTTACATCCCATTACAATATATTTTCACACCAAAGATTAAGAGCGAATTTTTACTTGCTTTATTTTGTCTTTCTTTTCAGCACCCTCTACTCCAAAACCCGATGCACGCTTACCTCCATCAGATTTGGATTCTACTTTCCCACATAGTTCTGATTCAAGCTTATCGTTCGATGGTTAGTATCACTTTTCTTGGTTTCTCGATTGATTCGTATTTTAATTTTTATGATGGTTGATTATGAGTTATCTGGAGAGAAGCGCAGTCTTGATGTTGAGGTACATTAGCAAATCAAAAGGCAATTTGTTTAATTTCCAGCTAATCATTATTACCTTGAAAAAATCGCAGTTCGATGTTCTTTTTGAGAAAGCAACTTCTTTTTATTTGCTGCATCTTTCTGCAACCTTTCGTCACACGGTTAAATTTTGAGGAAAGTTTCAGTAAAATTTTTATATCAAGCCTCTCGTATACCTAATGTTTTTTTAACTTATATTGTGTTACCTGATTGTATTTTCTTGTAGGCCACGAATCTCTATTTAATAACAGTTCAGACGAAAATATTTGGCATTTACCATCTCCAAGGAATAAGATATACAGGTAAACTTCCTTCGAATATATTTTTTTCAAAAACTTCAATCATTACACTGAGGAGCTAAACGTGAACCTTGATAGGGAACAGACTGATATGGTTAGATCAAATAATTTATCTTGAAGTGGAACACTTTGTGTAGGAAAGCGTATGAGGCAGACAATTCCACCAGTTAAGATTGAATGGATATTTATTAAATCATTGCAATGGTTGTGGCAGAAAAATTGGTCGTGATCTTTCCTGATCATTTTCTCATAACATGAATTTGCAGATTCTGATGAAAACCATAGACAGCCGCGGTAATTTTGTAAGATTGGTTAGACTGCACACAGCCTCTGTTGTTTTCATTCACCAATTATTTAATTTAGTTGAAAAATTCTTGTTTCCCTTTTGAGAAGAGTTGGAAGGAATTGATAAACCTATACGTTGAAACATTTATAAATAAACTACGTGAAACATTCTATGGCCAATAAGGATGTTAATTTCTTTCTTTTTCAGTGACAGCACATTATTAAAAACGAATATATTCAGGACGTCTTTGACGCCAGAGGTTAAACCAGCGTTCATCCTTGAATCAAGTCCTGAGCATGGAAGGTAAAGACCTTACTTACATTGTTTAAATGGAATCTAAGCATATAATTTGGCTCAAGTCACTTGTGATCAAATTCTATCCAATCACATATCAGTGTTTCCTGTTGACGTAGACCAGTTTCCCTAATATGGTTCGGCACGTGTCAAGGCCTGTTGTCTTTGCACGGCTATTTTCATCAAAGGCTTAGAATCCCTTTAATTTTGAGCAAAGAACGGTTTGGTGTTCGATAGCATTGAATAATTTTTGATAGCATTGAAATTCTTGCTTACAGGACAATTCCGGTGTTTGTAAAATTAATGTTAGAAAACAAACTTACCATCTCCTGAATCAAATGACAAACTTTTTCCACATTTAGACTTATATTTCAGCTGTCAATTCAGTAAACATCTTGGTAATTTAGGCCACATGTCGCCGCCATTGGTCTCCATTTTTTCCACGAGGACACGATAAGGAGGCTAGTCACGATTCCGAGGCGAGAAAACAATAGGGCAGCTTCATTCTCTTATTAAACGTGACGTCAGAACGCCTGACCTTGTCCTTAGTGCTGTCACTACGCATTTGTCGCAGATTGTAAAACGTAATTTCGCAGAGGAAAGACAAAAAAGTTAGGAAAAAGTACGATACACCATTCATACATCTTTCATTTTATCATCAATCATACCAACCCCGGAATTGTCCTTTAAGAGCGTTAGCTTCGTTAGTAATTCTGTTTGTAATTCATGCAGTTTTAGTTGTTGTGAATGTCATTTTCATTTCATTTCATTTTATATTATTTAACCACGGTAGCCCCGTCAGTCCTGTGGAGACTGCTTTACAGGGGGCCGTGCAAAAAGACTACAAAGTAAAAACCTAATTTACAAATGTTGCTAACTTAAGTTAAATAGCAATAAAAAAACTAAAAATGTCCAAAACAAAATTATACGAAATTAATGTGTCATGTGTTGTCTCGAGAAAGGATTTTTGTCTCAGTTAGGAACATACCGGATATCCAGTTGGCTAGATAATTAGACGCTTGAGGACCATTTGTGGAATTTTCCGGTAAAACTTAATTCAACTAATCCAACTTAATAGCTAACCAGTCCTTCCAAAAGAGGTCCGACCGGATCCTAAAAATTCCGGCCCCAAGCACCACTAGTGTAATGGCTTTCTAATTTCTAATGACTTATTCATTTTTCTCAGAGATTTCACCAACCTTTTCTTTATTCTTTATTAGGGAACTCTGTATGGTATCCTGTCTGCCTAATGCATCCGGTTTTTATAGCATGTTACCTCTGGCATTTTCTTCGGGGTTTCTTCGTTTTTCTTCACGCATCTTTTTTAAATTTTCTCACGGTTTCTCTCTGTTTCTTTTTCAGCTATTCGAATCCTGATATCAGCTTGACCAGCAGTCCGCATTTTAGCCCTGTCTTCAACCCAAAGGCAAGTCCACGACATTCAGGGACCCCAATTTCAGACAAGCTTCCAAGGACGCGCTTGTTTGTCGGTGATGTTCTTAAAATTGATGCACCACCCAAGAATCTGCTCACGGTAAGAAATTGAATGAGCGTTGTTTTCCGTCAAAGTATGTATTGAGAAAAAGATCAAGGAATTTAGTGAAATCGGAATAATTCTTACCCTTGCAAAACTTCTGACAGGGCCTATCTTTTTGCTCTTAAAGACCCTCTGCTAACCATGTGGCTTTGCACGCCGTTGCTGTCCCAGAATGCACTGCAAATGGACTTTCAAATTATCTGAAAGTCTCTGATGCTAGGCCGGTGTTGTGCTGTTTTCTCATGCGCAGCACGCAAAGCCTCATGGTTAGCAGAGGGTATTTAGGCTTTCAGTAATCTTAACCTCCGAGCTAATTACGAAACGGAAGTGATTCACCAAAATGTCGTTGGGTATTGAAGGTTTTGAAACAGTCTCATTAGTTTAGGAAAGAAAAGGAAGATTGGGAAGAGCACATATAAAATTAAAGAGGCTTCAGTTATTTGAAATTGGCCAATGAGATTTCCTACTTAAAGGGAGTGTGCAATGGTAAATAGGCTTGCCTATAAATAGAACAAAGAAAACACTTAGACACAGTATTGTTTCTTTGGCTATCCATTGTTCACGGAGCATGTGCAACTTCGATTTGAATGGGATATTTTTAGATTTTTTTGCTCTTTGCAAATGCAAGCTTTTAACCTTGCACGAACCCTTTAAATCTAATGCGTGGTCAGATCCATGAAATAGAACGTTTTGAAGGTGGTTCCTCTCTATCATTCATTTCGTTTCATTTCTTTATCGACTGTTTCACGACAGTTAGCTCGGGTAGTTTCTCCCAAAACGTTTTTGCTGTTGAATAACTTGCAAATGTTTTTCCTTTCAGAGTTTCAACGACGCATCAGATGATGAGATGTGACATTGCTAAATGGTACTTGAGTTCATCAAAAGAGAAAATAGTGATTGGTCTGGTCAAATCATGCCCTACCAGTTAAGTTATTCATATTGAATTGCGAGTGCTCAAAAATCTCCAACCTGATGTCAGAATTTCTCCCTGGTTTGAATGCGCATCTCACTGCCGTGAAGTAACTTCACGTTAAAGATGGCCTGGCACAGGGCAAGAATAAATGACTTGATATTTTAAATTGCGTTGTTCGCATGAATGCCAGGGATGTATTGTTGAAATTGAAGCAAGTAAAGCGTAGGGTGGCGTAGAGCTGTTCGTAAAGAGCACAGACGAGTGATTGGCTGTTTTACAACTGAATGAATTTCTAATTGTTATCATTTCAAAGAACAAAGCATGATAACAGAAACCCATTGTTCTGTCGTTAGCCAATCCAGTCAGATCTGACAAAAAGAGCTCCACACTACTGAATAGGAAAACAATCCGTACTTGCGGTTCCTTGTCGTTTTTCCGTATGGGTACCTGAGCCAAAAAAAAAGAGAACACAAAACTGTGTGCCCCTTTATTTTTTGGCTTTGATACCCGGGGCATTGTCGTTTCGTAATGAAATTATCCCCTTTATCACAGCTCACATGAGCGTAATGGCTGCATTACGCTATCATTTGATCTGACATGTTACCACGATTTGCAGATAATGTCATTTTGGATAGAAAAATCTTGACGTTTTGGGTACATCTGGCAGATTTTAGCCATTTTTATTCCCGGTAGGTCCTTGACCTCAAAAACTCTTGGTTTTGCCTATAAATGCCAGAATGACTTTTCAACCTTGCCTGCAAACCATACTTGAAGTTTTATTTATCCAAGAGTTTTCCCTTAATTTCTAAAAATTTGATCATTTTGCTCCAAGATATTGTTGAGAATGCATTTCCAACAAACTTTGAGTGAATAATTTTCCCGATGGGAACTTCCCTTGTAGTTATTCATCGTGAAGTTTGTATTTAATTTATGTACTTAAAGTTTTTGTAAACGCCAGTTTCATGTAATTACTTTTCTGTTTTTTTTTTGTACGAACATCGATAACTTTTCTTTACTATGTTGTTGATTTGTGGAGTAATTTTCGTACGTTTGATCAAAGTAACATTGTACGAAATCTTTGCTTTTAATTGATCCTTCTTCTTTAAAAAAACACGCGAAGTTAATGAACACAAATGGAGCGGTAAATGTTTCTTCTTGTTCCAGTACCTTTCAGCAAAACCGTGCATGGTGGCTTTAAACAAGTTCTGTCATGAAAATTTTCTTTCTTTGAGAAAATTCATGCTTATGGAGATGGACTCTGTAAATAATACGAAGATATTGATAGTAGATCAAATATATAGCCTTTAATATTACGATTAGACGTTTCGGGCATAACCCTTCATCAGTAATAACGAAATATTACAGTACGATACAGTACGATAAGGCAGTAGTATTTTATATATTATCTATTATCTATCATCAATGTCTTCGTATACATTTAAAGAATTAAAGCCGCACGTTCAAACAACTGATACATTCTCTAGAAATAAAACGGGTATAAATTTCTCAGCAAACTTTGGTTTGTTACCACTTTCCAAAACCTTGTATAGCTATGTGCTTTGAAGATATTTTAGGGAGATTTTACTGTGTAGCAGTCTTTCCGTGAAATTTCAGGAGAAATTGTATCATAGATAACAGTCAAGAAGAGGAAAAACGTTTAGATCTCTAATTGCAAAGAATGTTGTGAATTTTGCTCGCCTTTTTCGTAGTCAGAGCGAAAGCAAAGCAGGCAAAATAACTACCGACTGTTGCCACCCTTGTTTTAACTCATTCATTCGCAAGGAAAGAATTACTCAGCTTGTTCCTGTGTCAAGCGAACAACTTCCTNGCAGGTCTCGTGTAAACGGAAAGCCAAAGTGAATCTTTTTGGAACCGAACTTTTTTGGAACCGTACTCAAAAATTAGATTCCATGGTTACACTAGCTAGGGTATTTTTTCGCTGGTGAAAATTCTCAGAACATCAAGATTGCGTCATAGTGCGCAGTGCATTGTGGGGAATTTTGAGCCTTTGTTATTGGTTGTAATGAAACTAAATGTCATGTTCTTAAAGCAAATAAAACCAAAGTCCTTTTCCAACGTCGACTTTTCAACAACTTTGCGTCGCAAAAAATTAATTCCATTTAGCTCATTTGAAAGTATCTTAATTCACAAAATAGAGCATCGACTGATTGCTACAAGAAAGGCCTTTGCTGCGAGAAAGTTTCATGTTGATTTCATGTTATTCTTGCTAGAAACTTCAGATCAATTTTTCGCGAAAATTTTTCGAAAATTTTGGACTCTTGTGGAAAGACTGTTGAAACACACTTTAATTTCAGCGTAATCATATGACTTCGAATATATAATTAATTCAGTATCGACGTTCGAGTGGAGCAAAGAAGTTGGAACAAATATATTCTCAGTTCGTCTAAAAATGCTTTTCTACACCAAAAGGTATGTGTACCAAGATAAAATAACCTAAAGATGTACACCCAAAAAAGGGCGGATTTATGATAGCATCTCTTGCTTTTGATTGACACGCTAGTTGAAAGTGATTAGCAAATTCAAGAAAGGGGCTTCTACGGCAGACTAATCGAACCGCGAATGTAAAACAGAAAGGAAACATTTCAGTTGGGGGAATTCTAGACTATTTGTGTATATTCACGATTTGACTATTCGGCCATATGAATCCCTTTGTACTGGCATATCAATCGAAGGCAGTGGATAACACTGTTACATTATTCTTGTTTGCCCCCAAATATTTCTTTTTTCTGCGCTTTTTTAGTTTCGAAATTAAAATTTGAGAAGAAATGAAAATCGTTTTCAGTCCCTTCTCCCTTGTTGTCTCCCCAGATTTCTACACATGACATTTAGTTACTTCATATTTTGAAAACAGCTACAGGCGGCCTAGCCAAAACTCTTTCACTGAAAAAATGGCGACTGCAAAGATGACTGTAAAAAGACGCGTCGAAGATCTCGACATTGAGGTTTTAAAACAACTCTCAATGCGATTAAACCCTCGTATGATGTGTGGTGGAGATTGGAGGAATCTTGGAGGGAAGTTTGGAATGAAATATATTCAAATTTTGAACGTGGATGAACGGGAGAAGAACCCAACTTTGGCCATACTCAAAGATTGGTGGACTGAAGGAGGCGACAGGAGTGTTACTGTATTGCTTGGCTTGCTGAAAGATATGAAGAGGGCTGATTGCATCAGGCTCCTGGAGCCATTTGAATACTTAGGTATGATCAGCTTATTTGCTGTGATATATAAAGGAGAGGCGACTTGAATGGAACTCGAATCGAAATGTTTTGTTGTTGTCTTTTAGGCCTACAATGGAAATCAGGGCTGCTGCATTGATCACAGGGTGTTTTGATTTTGATGAAATGTCCTGCTTTATTATTCGTGTCTGTGCATGCCCAGTTTGAAAGTAAACTAGAGATGTCTTTCAGCTATAGAACCAAATCAATTTAAATTAAAACGAAGAGGCTTGGCAATGCAAAACTATCCAGGAGGAGAATAGAAAAGAATAGAAATCGAAATACATGCAAGTTGGCCTAAAACTGAACACAGTTTTGATTAAGAATTCAAAGTTTTAGCGTCTAAAGACCAAAGGGGAATGATGTAACCTTTTGTCTTATAAATGGCCTCGCACCCATTCTTTTGCAATAAAATCATTTTTCAGGTTGTTTTGGCCAAGATATTTTTTCTGAAGGCTATATACGACCATGGTGTTTGTGACCATGATGCTGCATGGTCACAGACATTTGCTATTTTTTAGTTCATCAGTTCAACATGTTATTTCTCCTTTTGATAATAAATTAACGCCTTCAAAAGTTACCTCAAACCAAATAGTTGTTGTTTGAAAGACCCAATTAAACTTTTGCCTGAGGGCATACCTCAAATTTGTCCGCATTGAAACATTTGCGGTGCGCACACCCAGCCAAATATACTTGTGCGGTTTGCTATCAAGAAAGGAAACACAATTGGATTCTTGGCTGAGGAAGTAGTTTTACAGAGTGGTGAAATGACATGGAAGTATTTGGAAGCTAAGCCTTAGGTAGGAAATAAAGATGAAGTTTGACAGTAAAAAGATTATATTTGAAATTTGAGGGACATTGGTTGGTGATATGATAATAAAGAAAATGTGCCTCAGTTTTAATTCTTCTGTGTCATCAATTATATCACTGTGAGATACAGTACAGGCCCTGTGCACATTAACATGGGTTTCCTGCCTAAGAATTCTTAATGGGTTTTTGCAAGGTTAAAAGCTTGCATCTGCAAAGAGCAAGAAAATCTAAAAATATCCCNTAAACTTTTGCCTGAGGGCATACCTCAAATTTGTCCGCATTGAAACATTTGCGGTGCGCACACCCAGCCAAATATACTTGTGCGGTTTGCTATCAAGAAAGGAAACACAATAGGATTCTTGGCTGAGGAAGTAGTTTTACAGAGTGGTGAAATGACATGGAAGTATTTGGAAGCTAAGCCTTAGGTAGGAAATAAAGATGAAGTTTGACAGTAAAAAGATTATATTTGAAATTTGAGGGACATTGGTTGGTGATATGATAATAAAGAAAATGTGCCTCAGTTTTAATTCTTCTGTGTCATCAATTATATCACTGTGAGATACAGTACAGGCCCTGTGCACATTAACATGGGTTTCCTGCCTAAGAATTCTTAAAGGGTTTTTGCAAGGTTAAAAGCTTGCATTTGCAAAGAGCAAGAAAATCTAAAAATATCCCATTCAAATCAAAGTTGCACACACGCCGTGAACAATGAGTAGCCAAAGAAACAATGCTGTGTCTGAGTGTTTTCTTTGTTCTATTTATAGACCAGCCTATTTACCATTGCACATTCCCTTTAAGAATTCTTTAGAACATTTTTAGTTTCTTAAGAAATCTTGTTTTTGAAAGAATTTACAGTCTTTCATATGACTTAAGAGCAGCATGCAAAGAATTCTTGAAACTTCTTAAGAATTCTTAAGAATTCTTGAGAATTCTTGTCATGTTAATATGCGCAAGGCCTGTACTGTAGCAATGATTTTGACAGAGTAGGAAAAATAAGAGAGCATGCAAGCAATATTTGCTGGAAATGCTATGATATATATCCCAATATCAAAATTATTCCTCAGAAGTTGTGGTCAAATATTTTTACATAACTCCTAGAATACTTGATGAGAAAAAATGAAAGTTTCCTTGCAGGAAATTCTGCATCCATCCCTTTGGCTCACATGAAGAAAATTATTTCTTCCACCTGGATTTTGAAATGAATTTAATTACCAAACTGAACCATATATCAATTTTTTTAATTATGCAGCAGGTTTCTTAAATTAGTATTGACAAAAACCTGACCACCAGAGCCAGATATGAACTCAATAACCCTGCCTTCAGTTGAGACGCAAATGGAAATTATGTCACAAGGTGTCTTGTTTAGCCACTTTTGAAAGATGTAAAATTATTGAACTTTGTGTCAAAGTGTAACCTGCAACTTTCTAGAATTTTCTGAGAATATCAACTACTGTATACCGAGTGTCCCAAAATCGGCCTTTGAATAATCTGCAAAATTTGGTTTTGCTACTTCTCTTTATAAACTTTTTCTTTTTTAGTTGTATCAAAGGCCAAATTATTTTTAGCAGTGATAAATACTGCGCAGAATTGTGAAAGATTTGAAATGATAGCTTGAAACACCATATTTTGAGCCATAGGCTTTAGAAGACATCATAAATTTTGCCCATTCTTAGCACAATTCCAGAAATTAAAAGCCCAGCAAGAAGAAAAATTTAAAGGAAAGTTTTGCATTTTGACTCTTATAAATATTTCAGGCGAAAGAAAATGCTAAACTTGTTACATAAGTCCCTCTAACTTTCGCTCATTGTCTCGTTGTTGTTGTCGTTATCGCTTCAGTTATCACTGCTGTTGTAGCGACAAATCAGTTCAGAGAGCGAAAGAAGAGACTTTTGAAATGAGTCTAGGAAAATGCTGTGTTTTTATTCTTTTTATAGGAAACTAAGTTATTATGCTTTCTTCTGCAGAAATAGCAACGGAGAGCCACCCATCTGAAAATGGCGCCAAAGCCCAGATGGAAAATAGTGATGATGAAACACCTATGGCCGTTCCAAATTCTGCACCCCATTCGTCACAAAGACCAACATTCCTTGCTGTGGAGAGCAGCAATGCTCCTTTGACAAATGGTCATCAGCCAGGTATTAAACAATATTTGATTTTAGTTTTCTTGATAAATTGTTTCTTCATTCCGCATGTCAGCTTATCAAATGACTTTCTTTATAACAAAGAAGAATGTCATTCATTTGATCACAATGTTGCTCTGCTCCCATTGTGCAGGAACAAAGTTTTAGTGTTATTTTGAAAATCTTGTTATTCTTTTTAGTTCCTTTAGTTTTATAAGCAATACAAATGCAGGATTAGGAGAGATTTTGATTTTTTTTCAGGCCCACACACTACGTACAAGGCTAGCCCAAGTGAAAATATTTCAAGTAGCTCAGGTAACTAAATATCTTTAATTTCTTTGACTAAAACTCATTTGCAACTCTTAGCTTTATCATTCGTTTTGGAATCTTGCTGACAAGAGAAGTAATTTTAAACATATTATAGGGTCAAAACCAGTGACAATACAGAGCAGGCCTTGCGCTTATTAACATGACAAGAATTCTTACCATTCTTAGAATTCTTGAATCATATGAAAGACTGTATATTTTTTAAACAATAATTCTTAGGAAACTAAAATTGTTCTCAAGAATTCTTAAGAATTCTTGAGAATTCTTAGGCAGGAAAACCATGTTAATGTGCGCAAGGCATGTACTGTAGATGTCCATTTTCAAAGAAGAGTTGAAACATTTTGCTCTTTGATTTTTTTTTTATAAATTATTTTATTACAGCTTATGTTATTGGTTCAAGTTTCATTGATCCACCAAGCGAAGATGAAAGTGCCACAGTTGAAATGGAGTCTCAAGATGAAGGTGAGATTTTGTTGTTGAAACTCCTTTTGAGAAAGTGATGAAACCTAAAAAATGAGCAACCTTTTCACAAACATTTTGGCTTAGCCTCAATCGATAAAATAGATTTCCTTGATCAATGTTTCATGAAAAATTTTCAGGGCACTGATATCTAGATCATGTAAACAATCAAAACAGCTATTAATGGAACATGAGATACAATTTCTCTTTCATGTGAGTAGAAATCAGCTGCCAATTTCATAAATGTTGAATCTGAAAGCCAGTAAATTTTTTCACAAAATATAAAAATTATCAGAAATTAAATGTTTGTCCATTAAAAGTTGTAAGATAGAATTTTTATACTTTTTGAGGTGAGGAAATAAATGTTTTGATTAATAAATGGCTATGCTCTTTTTGGTAAACTTTTTGCCAAGTATAGGTGACAAACCTTGGAAGTTTGTTGATTAAAGAATTGCAACGAAGAAGACAAACATCTTTTTTAGTCTTCTTTAGACCATAAGAATGCATTAATCATTATTCCGCAGCTAAAACGTTGAGAGGATTTTAGCTAAATTTGAAGGGTATCACGTATTAGTTTTAAACCCTATAACTGATTTCAACCAACTATTTGAATCTACATTGATCTCTGTTATAAAAAGCAAAGCTAACAAACAAAGTTACAAGGTTTCTCACCAATAATTACCCTTATTAATGTGCCATGTTTTGGCACTCACCCAGCATTTGCCATCCATTCTAAAAGGTTTAATTCGGACAATGTCCATCTTTTTTCTTTTAATGAAGGTGTATTGCTTACTCAATGCCAGAAATGCAGATTTAGCTTAATGTTTTAAGGGTGGATTTTCTTCTACATTGGTAGGCTGAAAGGAACGTCCCTTGAAAGCTCTGAGCTTGCAAGGCCTTAGACAGGGCTAAAGTGGAAGGAGAGATTAGATAGAGTAAAGGGAGAATGAAAAGGAAGAGAGAAAAGCATAAAGAAAGAATAGAAAGTGGAGTGTGGCAGAAAGTGAGACTACAGCTCAGCAGATGAACTGAAGCCTTGTTGTTAGTGAAACATTAAATTGAAGATGGAGAATTATGTTTGATGTTTTAATCTTCCAGCTAGAGCTATGATTGATTTTTTCCTGACTTTCAAATTGCCTGCTGAAAACGTTCTGTGAATGAAATTTGCTAAATAATTGATCAGTTACGAAAAAATCAGATTGTCAATTATAATTTTTACTCATTTCTGAGTGTGAATTTTAAAACCTGTTTGTATACCGGGTGTCCCAAAAAAGTATACAGATTTGGTCAACCCTAACGATCAGAATTTGGAATGAATCAACCCGAAATCATTTTTAAAACATCACTCGATAGTTAACTTGAACATAGATACATTGTTTGTCGATATTGGTGCTTTGAGAGTAGATATATTAATCTTCAAAGGATAAATTTGCCTCCACCTCCAAACCAGAGCTTTGGCGTTTTGGCCTAAGCAAATTCTTAAAGCACAGCGAATAAGTCAACAATAGACTTGGAAAATTTTGAACCAGGAGGAGGAAAATTAAAAAGTGCTCAACAAATGCTTTTCACAAAATATAATTTACGTAACTCTATCATCAAGGGAGCTCCGAAGTAAACTTTATTCATTTTAAGTAAAACAAACTGTGGATATTGCTTAGGCCAAAACGCCAAAGCTCTGGTTTGGAGATGGAGGCAAATTTGTCCTTTGAAGATTTATATCTCTACTCTCAAAGCACCAATGTCAACAAACAAGGTATCTATGTTCAAGTTAACTACCGAGTAATGTTTTAAAAATGATTTCGGATTGATTCATGCTAAATTCTGATCGTTAGGGTTGACCAAATCTGTATACTTTTTTTTGGGACACCCGGTA